>JAODAL010027667.1:0-54558 GCA_025379985.1 Phyllomedusa bahiana | reverse complement strand
TTTGCCCCTTTCAATTCACTTGTGGTAAATATAGAATTGCTGTTTTAAGTTTTTACATAGATGCTGCGTCAATGAACAGTGCTGGGTGCGAAAAAAGTCAAAAAACACGTAATGTTTTTGTTTTGAATAATAAACGGTATTTTTTGCACCTTTCAATTCACCTATGGTGAATATAGAATTGCTGTTTTAAGATTTACGTAGATGCTGCGTCAATGAACAGTGCTGGGTGTGCAAAAGTGAAAAAAAAAACGTAACTGTTATGTTTGATATAAAAAACGGTATTTTTTGCACCTTTAAATTCACCTGTGGTGAATATGAATTTGCTGTTTTAAGATTTACGTAGATGCTGCGTAAAATTTGAACAGTGCTGGTGGCAAAAGTCAAAAAACACGTAACTGTGATGTTTTTTTACGATTCGGTATTTTTGGCAACAAACAACCTGTGCTGACTACAAGATTGCTGGATTGAAATTTAAGTGCAAGGGTGGTATATCAACAGTCACAGGTGTAATGGGTAAAATTGAACACCTATCTAAAATGTATACTGATAATAAAAGTGGGGGTTTTGCAGCTAACAAAGGAGACCTGCAGCTATTGGGAAATGATGTTTATCCAATATAAGTTCAGGTTTGCCCAATATCCAGGAAATATTTCAATAGCAAACTGTTAATTAATAAGATATTCCACTACCAAGGGTCTACACTAAGTCTGGTAAAACTTTATCCAGTGTTCTTTATAGATAGAGTTGTCTGTGTTTGCCCGCGGCCCCCCCCCCCCCCCGCTCCCACCGCCGTGTATTTACAGCGGTAGATGCTGCTTTAAAATTCTCTAAATAACTACATAAAATCTTCAAATCTCTAATCTAACTAAATTGGAAGGATCACAGCAAATTTAGTAGGGTTTCTCTGTGCAGAAATAGACTAATTTCGCTGAGCTGTTTGGCCACAGGCAGAGCGCAGGTCCTATCCCTATGAGACGCTGAGAGACCTGAGGCTGAAACAGGAAACGCTTGTTCTATGTAAAACGAGGTCATGTGATTTTCCAGCCAATTGCAACCATACACATCCCAGTCATGACGTCGCACACACATCTACCCTGCTTATTCTGTAATCTCATTTGCTGGCCGCCAAAATGACAGGAAGCGCCGAAAAAGGCGCGATCTTAATAGATGATGCACAGATTTTAACCTTAATTATCGCATGATCTGGAAATTTCGATCACCATAAAAACCTTGCCGATTTCAACTTTGTCGATAAAAATCGCTCAACACTAATTTTGGCGGTGAAAATGACGGTTTCTTGGAGTCACCACAGCTGAAAAACAGCGCTTAATTAACCCCTGGATGTAAATTGTGCCAATGAATTGTGCCATCACAAACTACTAGCTTTGTAGCGTGTTACAATGCCGTGTTTTTTATGCCAACACAAAAAAGAGATAAATTGTAATTAACCTTTGTTGTGAATTAGGCTACGGAAAAAATGTTATATATTTTGGTGGTGAAAATGGACGTTTCTTGGAGTCACCACAGCTGAATAACAACGTTAATTAACCCCTGGAGTAAATTGCGCCCAAAAAATTTTAGCTGCCAAAATGAAAGTGGTATTTGTATTGTAAAACGTGTTTCTTTAAATGATTTCAACAGGAAACTGGCTTAGATCCCCCTTGGATATTCAATGTGCTATGAGCAGATAGGATTTAAATGTATATGCAGCTGCAGTGGAGCACACTGGATTTCAGAACCAATACAACAAAAAATCAGAAATAGAACATTAAAAGAGCAGTCTCTGAGACAAGCTGAGGAAAACCCCCCAAAAATCGCTGTATAAAAAATCAGTTCTTCAGTAACAATCGCTGCGGAGCACCTTCCCTGATCAGTACATTGAGAGCGGTATGAGCTCCCGCGTCGCGCCCGGGACTTATATAGTGCGGTGACGTCACAGAATCCCGCCGGTCTGTGATTGGCTTCATCTCTGCACATGTTATGCAGGCTATGCCCTTCTTCCTTCCAGAGTTCCTTGCCCCATGTAACGCCATGTGCTCGCAGCCATTTTATCAATGAAAAGCACACTTCGTTCACCCGAAGTACCCCAAACTTCGACTTCGTTCAGAACCGAAGTTTTCCTGAAATTCTAAACGAATTCCACTTCGTTAGAATCAATTCGCCCATCTCTAATCAAGACATAAAAACATTTTCTTTTTTTACTGTCAGTTATGATTTGTGGGTACAAGGTGGGCTCTGTAAACAGGAGGTGTGACCTGAAAAAAGGGGCGTGGTCTGTAAAAAGGGACAGCAAACTTAGCTATAGCATCAGGTGGCATAAGTACTAGCCTCGCCACTGGCTGTATGCAGTTGAGGGAATATAATCTTTAAAGACTCATCCACATAACCATAACTTTTTGAGGCTTTTGTGATATTTGTGAGTTAAGGTATACATTGATGTATATAATACTTTTTAAAATGTGGATTTTATGGCAGTCTGGAGTGGATTAACTCAATTTCTATTATTTCTTGTAGGAAAAATTAATTTAGTATTTTGTACTTTGATGCAGTATGTAGTATCTTTCTGGTACTCAACCGGTCTTCTAGAACAAAAGTACTGTATTTCATATACCTGCGGACAATCCCTACAAAGATGTTAGAATAGCTTTTGGGAGCCTCTCCGACAACTGCATCTTCTCATTTTATTCAGAATTTTTTGTTGGTTTGTTAAGGTTTGTGAGTTTTTTTTAATGTATGTAAACATGTAATTAAATACTTGTTATGTATTTTTTATATCAATTAACAGTCTTAATAGAATTAACAAAAGATCATTCCTAAGCAATAATATGAAAGTATAACAACCTGCACATTTTCCTATTCACAGTGTAAACTGCTGTATATGCAGGTGTCTGCTGCTTAAGAGCGAGGTTTTATTAAAGGGATTCAAGTGTGCCAGCTTCTAGGCTGGTGATTATAAAAACAGCATGTGAATGGCATGGGAAGCAGAATGTGTGTTTGTTCACTGCTTTTGTTCTCTTCCAGGATGTCTGTCCTAAGACAACGAGGAGTGCAACGATGCAAAAGAGCAGTAAATTACCAGCAGTGACCTTAGCTAGTCACATCCTCGGGCTATTTATATAATGTGGAAGTGCGTTTAAAAGGACTCTGCTGTTTATTTTAAGCACAGGAAGAGTGAATCCATTAAAAACAACTAAGATACTAAAGCTAGAAAAAGTAAAACATTTAGAATATTCTTACCCACCTTCCAAAACTTCATTAACTCATAATGCTATGATAAAGAGAATGTCCAACAGAGGTAGAGAGATTGGTATTTTATTTAAATTTATAGGGAATGTACGGTTAGGTTTATATATATTTGGACACTGACACAAAATTTGTTTTTTTACCTGTTTACTGAAACATTAAAGTTATAGTTATATAATGGACATGGACATAAAGTACAGACTTTCACATTTCATTTGAGGGTTTCCGCATTAAAATTGTACGAAGGGTTAAGGAGTTTCAGCTCCTTAACATGTGCCACCCTGTTTTTAAAAGGACCAAAAGTAATTGGACAATTGATTTAAAAGCTGTTTCATGGGCAGGTGTGTGGGCAATTCCTTTATTATGTCATTCTCAATTAAATAGATCAAAGGCCTGGAGTTGGTGGTGCTTGCATTTGGAAGATATTACTGTGAAGAAAACATGCGATCAAAAGAGCTCTCCATGCAAGTGAAACAACCCATCCTTAAACTATGAAAGCAGATAAAACCCACCCGATAAATTGCTACAATATTAGGATTGGCAAAATCTACAGTTTGGTACATCCTGAGCAAGAAAGAAAGCACTGGTGAACTCATCAACAGAAGGCAACAGTGGTGGATGGTCGCAGAATAATTTCCATGTTGAAGAGAAACCCATTCACAACAGCCAACCAAGTGAACAACAATCTCCAGGATGTAGGTGTATTAATATCCAAATATATCATAAAGAAAATACTGCATGAAAGTAAATACAGATGGTTCACTGCACAGTGCAAGCCTCTATTGGCCACAAGAATAAAAAGGTTAGAATGTGCTAAAATCATCTAAAAAAGCCAGCACAGTTCTGGCAGAACATTATTTGGACAGATGAAACCAAGATCAACTGCTACCAGAATGATGGAAAGAAAAAAGTACAGCGAATCCATGGTACAGCTCATGATCCAAAGCATACCACATCATCTGTTAAACACGGCAGAGGTAGTGTGATGGCTTGGACACGCATGACTGCCAATGGCACTGAGTCACGAGTGTTTATTGATGATATGACACAGGACAGAAGCAGCCTGATGAATTCTGAGGTATTCAGAGACATACTGTGTGCTCAAATCCAGCCAAATGCAGCCAAACTGATTGGATGATGTTTCATAATACAAATGGACAACGACCCTAAACATGAAATCAAAGCAATCCAGGAGTTTATTAAAGCAAAGAAGTGGAATATTCTTGAATGGCCAAGTCAGTCACCTGATCTCAACCCAATTGTGCATGCATTTCACTTGTTAAAAACTAAACTTCAGACAGGCCCACAAACAAGCAGCAATTGAAATCCGCTGCAGTAAAGACCTGGCAGAGCATTAAAAAAAGAGGAGACACAGCGTCTGGTGATGTCCATGAGTTCAAGGCTTCAGGCAGTCATTGCCAACAAAGGGTTTTCAAACAAGTATTAGAAATTAACATTTTATTTACAATTATTTTTCTTTTGAGCTGTCAAAATGAAGGGATTGTGTTTAAAAAATGCTTTACTTCCTCACATTTTTATGCAATCATTTCGTTCAACCTACTAAATTAAAGCTGAAAGTCCAAACTTCAACTGCATCTGAATTGTTTTGTTCAAAATTCATTGTGGTAATATACAGAACTAAAATTAGAAAATTTTTGTCTCTGTCCAAATATTTATGGACCTCACTGTATCTAATGAAAATTAGATACTGAAAAATATCATTTCTACCTATTTGTTTTTATTTTTTGAGGATAGATTTTTGTACTCAATTTTCTATATTTGGCTATGATTATAGGGGCATCTATTTTGTTTGAGCTGCTGCTATGTCATATTTACAATATTCAGAAATTTACTGTACAGAGGCCGCATGGTCTACAGCATGGGTTCACAACATGCGATCCAAGGTCAGGAACCAGGCAACTGCAAATAACATTCAGGAGAGCAACGCAGAGGTCAGGATCAATGAATGAACATCAACAAACTGACACAGAGCACTGGCAGGAAGTTCCTGAAGTCCATGGTGGAGATCAGCAATTGGTCAGGTAATTAGGTGCTGGCATTTTAAATCTGAGAGAGCAGACGTGCGTGCACCCTAGGGTGTGTGTGCATGCCAGTCATAGGCAGGAACAGAGTAGGAGAGGTGAGCAGATGCCAGCAGGAGGATCAGAGCCAGGAACGGTGAAACAAGCTCTCCCATGTTCCTGAGTGGGGACCGCAGTGTGCATCATGACAGAGATTAGTTAGAGAGATGGCTAAATATATATGTGTTGTTCTCTCTAGTAATAGTTGTAATACAAACACTTTTGTGACCCTGATAATAGGCACCTCATATCCTCTTTTTGGTGTACTGAGCAGAAGGCCTCCATTCTGATCTCTTTCCCTAAAGTAGAATCAAAACCTCTCATGGTATTAACAATTTAAGTGCCATTGAGGTCTCAAATGGGTAATACCCCTCCAAGATTTATTGCGACCCCTGGGAGAGTTACAGGATGACAATGTGGCCCTTGACCCTGATCTGTGGTAACCATTTATCTGAAAAAGGCTGATGGCTATACAAGAATTTACTAGGCACAGATATAGCAACGATTAACTTGACTTGGCCAGAGTAATTTAAGACTCATCAACCTGATATAATCACAATTTCCTAGGTGAATAAATGTAGCACACTAGGTTTTGTAGAAAGGGCCCCAGCAGGTCACTTTATTAACTGATAAATAAATAACAATTAAATTACCCTAAGGGTCACATGTATTAAGCTGTTTAGGTCTCAAACTCACTCTTTTGCCCATAGTAACCTATGGGCAAAAGAGTGAGTTTTAGACCTAAACAGGTTCATACATGTGGCCCTAAATATCTAAAACATAACATGAAAATTACACCAAATAACCACAATAAAAACCCAGACTCAATTGAGACGGTTCCTGGAGGCATATTACACAAACTTTTGAAAGATCACTCCAATGGTATTCCTCAGTGCACTTTTAACGTCTTATTCTTGGCTCTAGCAACATCACCCAACCAACTCCTTGAGCCTGTTACCACCCTCTGGAGGTCCACTCAGCTGTATCCTAAATAGCCCATTTTATTTTTTTAACTTAAACAGTGGCATGTTGCTTGCCTCCATACCGCATACCTTCAAGAACCCTTTTCTGCCAGGGATAGGGAACAATGATGACTTGATCACAAAACCTGGAAAGAAAAGGGACAAACTAAGAGTCAACCAAAATAAAGGGGGGGCCAGGTCAGACTGCTGCTCCTTTGCATCAGAATGATGTACCCCTCTCCTGTGATCCCCTTAAATGCTCTATAGCTCTACCTCAACTAATATAGCAGTGCTCCACCCCTTGGCCAATTATACATCCCAGTTAACTTCTTGCTGATCACATTAATGTCTTCCACTTCATTAACAGCTACCCTACTTGCCTAACTTCCTTTAAACCGCTGCCAGGCCATCCCTACACTTAGTCGTGGCCACTTGCTCCGTGGCTTTCATTTAATAAACTATGTAAGAGAAAAAGTCATGAACTGCACACCCCCATGCTATATAGTGATCTACTGTTGCTATGAAAAAATTTATAAAAATTTACATGGGGTTCTTAGTACACATTTTGATCAAAGTGTATACAGTGCTTCTGTCAGTCTGTTTGCTGGGAGCACATGAAAAACATGCTTTTTATGGGTCGTGATGCTGTATGGTGGCCATTGTTGTTTTGATGTTTTGCCTGTGAGGTTGGGTGACACAGAGCGTGAGGGCAAGGCCTGGATGGGAGGTGGTGTCGAGCCATTGGGTCAATCCTCTTGCTGTTGTTGCTACAATGGTGGTCGAAATGCATTATCACACCACCTATAAGAGGTTGCTGTGAAATGGAAAGTAAACTTATACCTTGATCTAAATGTAACTAAAAACTTAAAGAAACATGTATGAAGGAAGGTGCTTCAAAGTGAATTGTCGAGTCTC
Organism: Phyllomedusa bahiana; assembly: GCA_025379985.1. Classification (NCBI taxonomy): domain Eukaryota; kingdom Metazoa; phylum Chordata; class Amphibia; order Anura; family Hylidae; genus Phyllomedusa; species Phyllomedusa bahiana. Next base: position 47,357 of record JAODAL010027667.1, on the reverse strand, counting down.
GTTTTCAGTGTATAATGCACCTGATGTATGAAAGTGTTTTTTGTGAGTTCATAAATGGTGTGTAAAGTTCGACGCGCCTCGTCTATGTGTTAGGCGCATTACAATACTTAGGCGCATTAGTAATGTGCTGTGCTGTGCTGGCTCTTGCTGTATGTAGAATAAAGGGTGAGAGCAGCAAATATAAATTTCAAATTTAATGTTGTAAAAATGAAAAATTTTAAAATCTGAACAACAACATCAGTAGTAAATTTAAATAAATTTTATAGGAGACATTTTTATATTTTTGGGATATTATATATTTTTATATTAATTTTATATGATAACAGTTTTTTTTTAAATTGAAATAATTTAATTGTACATAGTTTGATAATTATCAGAAATTACTTTTTATTAATGTGCTGGTGTATGTTGAGAAATAAGGGACATTTTATTCCCTAATTGCAAATCTAGCTCCACTTCAGCTCCTCAGGCTCAGGCAGACCACATTAAAATAGGTCTGCATGTACAAGCAGTAATGCGCCTAGTTTTGATTAACCACATTCATATATGTGTCTAATATTTTGAGTGTGGTGCAACATGCCCCCAGAACACCCACTAAATGCCCCCTCATGTTAGGCGCATAAGAAAGTGTCGAGTCTCACGAACAATGCGCCTAACACATTCATTAGGTGCATTAGACATCGTAGACTGCTCACTTAGGTCCATATTAGGCCCAGAAAAGGGTGAAAAACCCAATCATACATGTCTTCCTTTAATGCTAATTTTTGTAAATTTTTGCTTGGCAGCACTTGATTAATGTTTAGCACGTGAATGTGCAGCCAATTTATTTCTCTATCTTATATTTGGTTTACTTTATATCTAACAAATTCAATTTTTTGATTGAATAAAAGTTTATTAACAACCAAATCGTCTAAATCATGCACACACCTAGCCACGAGACACAGCTCGGGAATAAATTACATTCACACAATAAAGCATACATTCAATATTCAATTCCTACCACTAGGGACTTATGTTAATCCCATGCTAATCTATATTAGTACCAGCATGCAATTGTACTGTCACAAGTGGTCCCGCAGCCCCTCGCCCGGGCTGCGGGCGCACTCGTGCTGCCGCCCGTCGGGTCCCGGCGGCAACTGCCGGCCCCGCGGGTCGGGTCCCGGCTTCCCCCTTACCTGTCTGCGCTCCCGCGTCCTCCCGTCCTCCTGGCCGGCCGGTATGCGCATGCCCGCGCCTTAGGCGCGCGCGCGCCGGTTCTCGGGGATTTAAAGGGCCAGTACGCCCATTATTGGTAAAGGCTGGCAGGTGACCCTATTTAACCTCCTTCCTTCCGGGTCACCTTTGCCGGATCTTTAGTGCCGTACTGCCTTTAGAGAAAGCGTCTTCTGCCTCATAGCCTGTCTTCCGTGTACCGAACCTTTACGCTCCTGCCTCTCGACCACGAGCCTTTGCCGCCTGTCCTGACCTCCTGCCTGTCCCCGACTTCGCCTACGTCTCACGATTTTGTACCACGCACTGCCTTGGCTGCCACCGCAAGCAAGTCACGCCAGTGGGGCGACCTGGTAGTTCCCCGCCGCAACAAGTCCATCCCGCTTTGCTGCGGGCTCTGGTGAAAACCGGGTTCTACTTAGATTCCACCCCCCTGGTACGGCTTACACAATCGCTTGCGGTGGTCCAGTGGATCCACTACCTGCATCCGTTACATGTACACTATTATCTATAAACATATTTCTACTGTAAACGTTTAACTACTAAAACTAGCTTTAGACCTGTGTGGGAAAAGGTTAGTGGGGAAGTGGGAGGCGGGTATGCGGGAGGGAGGCGGGTATGCGAGAGGGAGGGAGGGAGGGATACACATAGGCCCGAAGCTTTATTAAAATGATATGCACAGACACAGTGAGGGAAGTGGGTTATGGGAAAGGACAATTATTAAGCAAATAAACAATAAAGCAAATAAGCATTAAATATCGTCGTCTCCCTCCAGATTATCCAGGCTTTAATAGTCTCTGAGCTGGCTTTGAATCAGCCGCCGACAATCTTCCATATTCTCTCTGTGTAAAGTTAAGCAGTTCCTGGAGATCCATAGAGCGTCCTTAAAACAGTTCATAAGGCGCCAGGCCTCTTGGATGGCCGCAACTGTGTGTACCCCAGGGAAGAGACCATAAAGCACGGAAGTGTGCTTTAAATTTTCCCTGGGTACGGAGTGTTTTAGTTTGTGAGTAAGGGAATCCAACAAACGCTGAGCAAGGGGGCACTCACAGAAAAGATGGTATGCGGTCTCCTCCACAAAAGGACACCACGGGCAATGCCGCGTTTTACTCAGGTTACGGGCATGCATGAAGGACCTAAGGGGCAGTCCCCCCTGGATAGCCATCCACGACATTTCCTTGTGTTCGTTGGTGATCCTGCAAGAAGAAACCAATTTCCAAACCACTAGAGCCGTGTCGCCTGGAAATCCGGGGATCAGCTCCAGCGTGTCTTTGGCTCTGATGAGCTTGTGGATTACCTTGGATTTCCACAAATCGGGCTTCAACCCCTCCAGATGGTGCTCCCTCACGAACCGGGTGACGTCCAAATAGAACCAAGGCATCTCCCAGTTGTAAGGGAAGGAGCTATCTCACTGATCCCACCCCAGGACACGCCAAAGGGACAGGAGGAAAAAGCGGGAAACGGATCTGCCCGCAGAGCCGCTCTTCTGAACGATGGTGCGTCGGATGCAAATGCAAACAAAAGAAAGCCTCAACAAAGTGGGGATGTCGGGAATGCCTTTTCCACCCTTCAGGGGATCCTTGTAGAGAATGCTCCACTTGACATGATCCATCTTCGAACCCCAGATGAAATAGAACACGGCCCTAGTAATGGCCCGACACACGGTGGCGAGGGGGGGCCAGGCCTGCGCGTTGTAGAGAAGAACCGGCAGGATCTGGTTACACAGAACCAATGCTTTACCCTCCAGGGTAAGCCTCCTGAGACTCCAAAGAACGAACCATTGATTGACCTTTAACAAGCGCTCCTCCCAAGACTTTAGGGCCGCTCCTTTCTTACCGAACCAGACTCCGAGGATCTTGATGAAATCCGGTTGCACGGAAAAGGGGAAAGGGGCAAAGGAAGACAGCTGCCAATTCCCGAAGATCATGGCCTCCGACTTCCCGCAGTTGACCTTTGATCCTGAAGCCTTGCCAAACTCCTCGCAGGTCTGGACGAGTGCCGTCACCGATCACTGGTCAGCGCAGAAGACCGTCACGTCGTCCATGTAGAGCGAACACTTGAGTTCGTAGCGTCCGGGTCCCGGTGCGGAGATCCCACTGATCTCTCCATTCTGGCGGATAGCCTCAGCGAAGAGCTCTATACAACACACAAAAAGGAGAGGTGAAAGAAGACAGCCTTGTCTGACCCCAGACAAAATGGGGAGGGGGTCAGTCTTCCAGCTGTTCACCAGCACCAAACTGAAAATGTCACAATACATCAGGTTAATGACAGAGCAGAACATTTCACCGAAACCAAGCTTGCGCAAAGCCTTGCCCATGAAAACGTGGGAGACTTGGTCGAAGGCTTTCTCCTGATCCAGACTGACCAGGCCGCATGTGCGCGGTGGCCTTGGATGTTGTGGACCGTGTCCTTCACCAGAGCTAGACTATCCGCAATCCTGCGACCAGGAATGCCGCAGGTCTGGTCCGGGTTTATGACCGGTCCGATGACAGATTTTAACCTGTTCGCCATTAACTTTGCCAAAATCTTGTAATCAACGTTAATCAGGGAAATAGGGCGCCAGTTCTTGAGATCGCACCTCTCTCCCTTGCGCTTAAACAAAATGGTTATCATGCCCTCTCTCAGCGATCGAGGCATTCTGCCCTCCGCCGCCATCTCGCTATAGACCTCCAGCAGATCCGGACAGATCAGGTCACCCAGCGCTACGTAAAGTTCGGCGGGGAGACCGTCACTGCCCGGCGTCCTGCTGGTTGTAAAGGATTTGGCGGCAGAGAACAGCTCCTCTACCGTCAAGGGGGCATTCAGCGTGGCAGCACCTGCGGGATCAAGGGTGTTAGTGATTTCTGCCAGGAACTTATACGCCGTGTCTTTGTCAATAGATTTGGGGGCGTAGAGGTTCCGCTAGAAGTCAGAGACGACCCCCATCACCTCCTCCTTACCCGTTCTCATTGCTCCGGTCTCATCTCTCAGCTTGTTCAGAGGTGTGTGTCCGGCGTGGATCTTCCTGAAGAAAAAAGAGTTACACTTCTCACCTTTCCAGGTATTCCACCTTGGAGCGAAAGAGAATTTGCAGCGATTCCTCCTCAAAGTGCCTTTTCAGGCCCTTCTTGGTCTCCTCCAGCTCATCCCTGACGTCCCAGCTGCACCACTGGAGGTCCTGCAGCTCTCCTTGCATTGCTCTGAAGGCCCTCTTCCTTTCACACGCCTGCTGGCGGCCTTTCGCCTGAAAGAAGCTTCGAAACTCCACCTTCACAAATTCCCACCAGTCACAGAGGTTAGAGAAGAATACCTTGTCATTCCTCCAGACCAGATAGGCGTCTCTAAGTTCCTCAAGCACGTCTTCCCTATCCAACAGGGTGAAATTCAGCTTCCAGGATCCTGGCCCCGGTGGGAAGCCGTTGGCCAGGACACCCTGGAAGTGAATGACCCTGTGGTCGGAGAAGAAGCAGGGACCATAGAGAACCTAACCTGCCTGACTGCTCTCGAGACAAAGACAAAGTCGATCCTCGAGCGTAGAGAGCCGTCGGACCGGCTCCACGAATAGTTCACGGAGCCTCTGCCCATACTGCCCACTACGTCCCTCAAGGAAGCCTCGGTTGTCATCTCTATAAGCAGTTTGGACGTGACATCGAGTTTAGATGAAGTGCCTGAACTCCTGATGTCCTCCTCTATAGGACAGTTGAAATCGCCGGCCATCACCACCGCTCTGGTAGTAGCGAGCTGAGCCCGCAGTACCTGGAGAAGCTCCAGGTGGTTGCCCTTGTCCGGGGAAGCGTACACGTTGATGAACCGGACCGGTTCCCTGGCCCAGGTGCCGTCCACAACGAGTAACCTGCCTCAGACGAGCTCCCGGACCGAGTCAAGCGTGAAACCACTCCCCCTAAACAAGATGGCCACCCCTGCGGACCTGCAGTCGCCACCTCCAGACCAGAAGGAAGGACCGTGAACCCAACGCCTACAGAGATGGCGGTAGGTCCCAAACGACACCAAAGAACATTCCTGTAAAAAGTATACGTCGGCTATCTGACTAGAAAGAAAGGTTAGTACCCTCTGGCATCTAGACCTATTTCTAATGCTCCTCACATTGATGCTAAAGAGTGATAACTTAGCCATGCTGTTGGAGAAAAGGGATGGTTTGACCATACATTACCACCTTATCCGATGAACCCGTCAGGCGGGTCCTCCTCTTCACAGTGATACTGGCCATCTATGGTACCACGGAGGAAATCCTCCAATGTGGATTCCGTGTAGGCGCGTGCTTGCAGGATCTCCTGGACCTCGATTAGGTCGTCGCAGTTGCTCTCCTCCTCCCCTTCGTCGGTGAGAGTTTCCACTATTTGCACCAACTGTTCCTCTGCATCGACTTTGGTCTCGGAGAGTTCCTCAAACTCTACGATTATCTTTTTGCTGGCGTCGGGGACGGCGTCGTCCTCCTCTGCAGCTTTCCTCTTCTTTACTACGGTGCCTGGGGGGAGAAGAGGGGAAAATTCCTCCAAGGAGAGGGGGGAGCGACAGAGACTGGAGGGGCCTCAGCCACGGTGGGAGGGGAGGAGAGGTGGGGAGCTGTGGAGGATACCTCGGAGATTGGGGGAGGGTGAAAGAAATGACCTCCGAGGGGGCGGGTGCAGCGGGCGGGGTAGGGGACCTCTTCACCTCCTTACCTAGGTTCTTGGGCTGGGCAGGAGCCGGCGCAACCTTGGCGGGGGCTGCGGTGGGATCGGCGCCGGACCCGGTCTAGCCAGGGCCTGCACCGCTACCTTGGACCAAGACCTTTCCCTTTCCGGACAATCCCTGTAATAGTGGGAGGCTAACCCGCATAGGTTACAGGACATTGCGGTGGGACAATTCTTGGTCTCGTGACCCGTGACCCGGCAGTTCTGGCAGGGAGTCTCCTTACAGTCCCTAGCTCTATGCCCTCCCAAACCGCACCTCCTACAGGCCTGGGGTCTGTCGGGATAGTATATAAGGCCTGATGAAGAACCCAGATAGAACTGCTGGGGCAGATGCATGACACCGTCCCCCGAGTCTCTGTCCTTGCGGAGCCGCACCAGCACGGATCATCTCCCCGTCCAGAAGCCCATACCGTTAAGGATCTGGGTTGGTTCCCTCACCACATAACAGTACCGCGACAGGAGGGTCAAGATATCCTTAGCCGGTATATGCCAGTTACACAAGGACACAGTTATCCGCTTTTCCTCTTTCTGCATGGGGCAGCTCCCCACGAAACGCGAGAAAGGCGAATCGGGTACGGCGGTCTTAACGGCCTCCCAGTACCTTCTGCAAGTGCTAATGGAAGCAAAAGTTACATAGAAGAGACCAGTAACGAAAGCCTGAACGCTAAGGGTTTCGGCCCGACTGAAGTCCTGGTCCGCAATCATCTTTTTACAAAACACGTCCGTAGACATGTCAGGTATCCTACCATCTACCGCTTTAAGTTTTAAAGCTATCGTCTGCCTCATCCACGGTTCCAATTTAGGAGCTCCGTGGCTGGGGTTTCGGTTGCCTTTCAACTGAGAGGTTTCAGGGGGGCAAGACGGAGGGACTTGGGTTGCAACCGAGCTGCAGGGTGACTCACCATCAGAGGAAGGACTGGATCCTTTGTCCTGGGCTGCATGGTCCGGTGGAGGTGCGGCCGCATGGTCTTCGGCTCCGGCCTGTCTGGGCTCCGACGATTTCTTTGTGGCTTTGTGAGGGCCATGGATCCTCAGACAAAGACAACAAAGGCTACAAAAGCAACAAAGGATTCTTCTGTGGGGGTTACTGCCGGGGGGCAGGGTCCTCATTCGTAGTCGGGGGGAGCAGAGATTCTCCCAGGGGGAGCTTCTCTGCAGCAGGGAAACAAGGGGGCGTCGAAAGCTCCTCAGCAAAGGGGGGCAAGGGTTCATCGGCGTCGGGGTGCAGAAAAATAAATCTGGGTCTTCAAGGGGGGCCTCGAACAAAGTAAGGGGTTCCTCAAAGCAAGGGGGTCTCCTGGAAGCAGGGGGTTCTCGAAGCAAAGGGGGTCTCCTGGAAGCCGGGGAAATCCGCAAACAAAGTAAGGGGGTGTCCTCAAGAAGCTGGGGGTTCCTCCTCCACGATGCAGGGGTCCTGTAGTCCTTCAGGGTGCTGTCGTCGTCTCCGCTGTGGGGTCTCCTGGAAGTCCTCCTCGGCGATCGCTGGAACCGGGATTATTCCGTGTTAAGCTCAGTTCAGTGTCTCAAGCTGTAGTCAATTCTGATAAGAACAGATACTACACTTGATCTTAGCCATGAGGCCGAGAAGCGATGCCACGAGCGAAGAGATGAGCGCACTTAGGTAAGTTAAACTATTTAAAGCCAGCACACTCTCCAGTATGCACCTGCATATATCGGGGCAGCCATCACAAATATGAATTTCATCGGACAAGAGAGAATATTATACTGGACCCCCGGAGGAACCCCTTGATACAACAGAGGGGGGAAACGTGTTAGGGCAGACGTTTAAGGTCGTATCAATGAGTTCTTACCCTCTATGTTTATTTATCTCATCAGTCATGGGGTAATGACGTATTATAAAATCTATACAAAAGTTATTATAAGATCTTAATACATAATATATTCCACTGTATAAATTAAGCATTATCAAGAAGAGTGGTAATTGTATATGGGCATATATCTTAGTCTAAGATTAATATTAGGGGCATATTAGAGGTTCAGTAGGGTCAGTCATCGAAAGTCAAGCTGACCCTTTCGAGACGCTACCCTGATTGAAAAGGAGATTTGTTACATCCAACAGAGGGCGCTTTGGGCTTCTCAGCCTCTTTCCCATAATGCCTTGTGATATGAAGAATGTCAAGTAATCTTTATAAAATTTGCCTACTCTGTGACCTTGCAGAGGTCACTTTACAGGGAATGAGTTCTGGCCATTCCCAATTTTCAGTGTGGGGTGGAGTTTTCTGTGTTATCTATATAGTTATGTTTCTTGTCATTATAATTCTAGATATGATAATAATGAGGAGACTGCTAAAAAGTGATCTCTACACAACAGGAAATGTTAGCCTATTATGAAACTTGATGGCCATAATAATAAAACCCACTATATGACACTATATAACAGAAAAAAATAAATAAATTAAGCTCTTGGTAGACAAGGATTCAAAAACGAAAACTAAAAACATAACATAGGTCAGTCCTTAACCGATTTCTGATGCGGTGAGTTTTGGAAACACTTATTTTTTGCAGAATAAAGTGTCATTTTGAATGGCACCATTTGGTGTATTATATATTTGTTAAACAAAAATAAAAATCTGAAGTGCAGCACTTATTGGGGGGTTTATTTTAATAAAGTTCAGTGTGGCAATGTTATTCTGTTGGTCAGTACAGTTTGATGACCGTTTTTGTTATGTTTTACTAATTTTAAGAAAATGTATATATTTTTTTAATTTGTTTTATATTGCCATTTTATGTGGCCAATAGCTTTCACTCAATGCACAGTGGGTGCTGACTTTTAATTACGACTGACACCTGGTAGAGGCCAGGTTTAGAGATACTTTAGATCAGTGTATCTCAACTCCAGTTCTCAAGGTCCACCCACAGGTCAAGTTTTCAGGATTTCCTCAGTATTGCACAGGTGATATAATTATTTCAGTGCATTCTATGGAAGTTCCTGAAAACATGACCTGTTGGTGGGTCTTGAGGACTGAAGTTGAGAAACATTGCCTTATATCCTGACCATTCAGTCAACAGTCATACAAGCCGCAGTCACACTTACTATCTCAGTACGTGTGACTGTAGCATCTGTTATTACAAACCAGCGTCTCTTTCTGTCACTCAATTGACTATGCCTAAAGTAATTGCGGGAATATCATTCAGATCTGTCATGACTGTGTTCCTATTATACCCTGTCAATTACTGGTCAGTAAGGGCCACATGTATGAATCCCGCCGGGTCGAGGCGCCGTTTTCCGCCAGTTTTCCGGCGGAATCTGCGCCTGATTTATGTCGCGGCCGGGCGGCGCTCATACATATCATGTAAAGTCCGCCGCGCCTCGCCAGTGTATGAGGCGAAGTGCGGGGACATGGGCGCTGTGCGGCGCTGCGCCTATGCTTCGCCGTCCGAGGAAGTGCTCTCATACATGCGGGTAAAAGTCCGCCGTGCCTCGCCAGTGTGTGGGGTGCAGTGCGGGACTTAGGCGCCGTGCGGGACTGCGCCGAGAATCTGTTACGATGCGAGACAGGCTGGAGCGGCGAGAAATCATTCCAGATGTCGGTGCGGAGTATGAAGCAAAAATCGCCTTTATAAAGGCGTTCTACATTTTTTAGGTCTAAATCCTCCGGACTAGGCGAAGTGAAGCAGGATCGGAGCATGCGAGGAAGCAGATCGAAGATCGCGACAGAAGTCTCGGCGCTCCGCTCCGTGCAGCAGGAGTGTGATTCCCGAAAAAATCGCCTTTATAAAGGCGGAAAACAGTGTCAGAAAAGAGCTGAATGTACAAAATACACTTCTTAAAAAATAAAATCACTTTCCCAAACTCGAGAACGGCACAATATCAAGAAATATGATATTGTAAATTGCCGGGAAATACAGTAATTCAAATCCTGAAACCTATTCTCATTGGTCGGCATAAACCGGCCAATCAGAATAGGAGCGACAAAGCCCCATTCTAGCCTATGGAGGAGAATTGACCAATCAGAATAGGAGCGACAAAGCCCCATTCTAGCCTATGGAGACGTTTAGACCAATCAGAATAGGAGCGACAAAGCCCCATTCTAGCCTATGGAGGAGTTTGGACCAATCAGAATCCACGGCGGGACAGTTCAAAATACAGTAAAAAGGCTGCAAAGAGCTGATTGGCTGAGCTAGCGGGGGCTCGCCTAGCTCGGCCAATCAGAATAGGAGCGACAAAGTCCCATTCTAGCCTATGGAGAAGTTTAGACCAATCAGAATAGGAGCGACAAAGCCCCATTCTAGCCTATGGAGGAGTTTGGACCAATCAGAATCCACGGCGGGACAATTCAAAATACAGTAAAAAGACAGAAAAGAGCTGATTGGCTGAGCTAGCGGGAGCTTGGCTATCCCAGCCAATTAGAGCGCGAGCTACTTCTCCCATTATAGTCTATGGAAAGATGGGTGCACTGAAATCTCGGCGCTCAGCGCCGTGCGGCATGAAGTATTAATAAAAAAATTATTTTTATTAAGTGTAATACATGATCAGATAAAGAGCAGAACAATTGTATAAAAATAAAGCAGTTAAAAACCCGAACAACGCGTTTGTCGCCGAGACCGGCGCTACCTAGGGAATTGCCATAGAGAGAATTGCCGGGAAATACAGTAATTCAAATTGTTTAAGCTATTCTCATTGGTCGGCATAAACCAACCAATCAGAATAGGAGCGACAATGTCCCATTCTATCCTATGGAGGAGAATTGACCAATCAGAATAGGAGCGACAAAGCCCCATTCTAGCCTATGGAGAAAAATGGACCAATCATATTCAAAGGCGGGACAGTTCAAAATACAGTAAAAAGGCAGAAACGAGCTGATTGGTTGAAGCAGCGGGGGCTCGTCCAGCTTAGCCACTCAGAGCGTGAGCTACTTTCTCATAGAGTTCTATGGGGAAAAGACATTCTGAGCGCGCTCTGTGATTGGCTAATTTCAAAGAGCCGCCGTAATTTGGACCAATGGGAAAGCGAGCGACGCTCCTATGGGTTTTGTAATGCAATCTGAAATCAAGCTGTATATGGCCGAAATCACATTATAACACAACACAAGTTGTCACGATGTGTATATAAAAGGAATCCGAATATGTGGCTAACGAAAAAAAAAATTAATTCCATAAAATCATGTTTATTTCGTTATTTTCGTTAGCCAAGGATCAATAGTATGGGTGCATCGAAAATAAAGAAAAAAACATGATTTTAGGGAATTAATATTTTTTTTTCGTTAGCCACATATTAGTATTCCTTTTATATACACATCGTGACAACTTCTGTAGTGTTATAATGTGATTTCGGCCATATACAGTTTGATTTCAGATTGCATTAGAAAACCCATAGGAGCGTCGCTCGCTCTCCCATTGGTCCAAATTACGGCGGCTCTTTGAAATTAGCCAATCACAGAGCGCGCTCAGAATTTCTTTTCCCCATAGAACTCTATGAGAAAGTAGCTCGCGCTCTGATTGGCTAAGCTGGACGAGCCCCCGCTGCTTCAACCAATCAGCTCGTTTCTGCCTTTTTACTGTATTTTGAACTGTCCCGCCTTTGAATATGATTGGTCCATTTTTCTCCATAGGCTAGAATGGGGCTTTGTCGCTCCTATTCTGATTGGTCAATTCTCCTCCATAGGATAGAATGGGACATTGTCGCTCCTATTCTGATTGGCTGGTTTATGCCGACCAATGAGAATAGCTTAAACAATTTGAATTACTGTATTTCCCGGCAATTCTCTCTATGGCAATTCCCTAGGTAGCGCCGGTCTCGGCGACAAACGCGTTGTTCGGGTTTTTAACTGCTTTATTTTTATACAATTGTTCTGCTCTTTATCTGATAATGTTTTACACTTAATAAAAATGATTTTTTTATTCATACTCCATGCCGCACGGCGCTGAGCGCCGACATTTCAGTGCGCCCATCTCTCCATAGACTATAATGGGAGAAGTAGCTCGCGCTCTGATTGGCTGGGATAGCCAAGCTCCCGCTAGCTCAGCCAATCAGCTCTTTTCTGTCTTTTTACTGTATTTTGAATTATCCCGCCGTGGATTCTGATTGGTCCAAACTTCTCCATAGGATATAATGGGACTTTGTCGCTCCTATTCTGATTGGTCAATTCTCCTCCATAGGATAGAATGGGACATTGTCGCTCCTATTCTGATTGGCTGGTTTATGCCGACCAATGAGAATAGCTTAAACAATTTGAATTACTGTATTTCCCGGCAATTCTCTCTATGGCAATTCCCTATGTAGCGCCGGTCTCGGCGACAAACGCGTTGTTCGGGTTTTTAACTGCTTTATTTTTATACAATTGTTCTGCTCTTTTTTTTTTTTTTTTTTTTTTGTGAGAGCCAATTGTTCTGCTTTTTATCTGATCATGTTTTACACTTAATAAAAATAATTTTTTGATTAATACTTCATGCCGCACGGCGCTGAGCGCCGACATTTCAGTGCGCCCAACTCTCCATAGACTATAATGGGAGAAGTAGCTCGCGCTCTGATTGGCTGGGATAGCCAAGCTCCCGCTAGCTCAGCCAATCAGCTCTTTTCTGTCTTTTTACTGTATTTTGAATTATCCCGCCGTGGATTCTGATTGGTCCAAACTCCTCCATAGGATATAATGGGACTTTGTCGCTCCTATTCTGATTGGTCAATTCTCCTCCATAGGATAGAATGGGACATTGTCGCTCCTATTCTGATTGGCCGGTTTCTGCCGACCAATGAGAATAGGTTTCAGAATTTGAATTACTGTATTTCCCGGCAATTTCCAATATCATATTTCTTGATATTGTGCCGTTCTAGATTTTGGGAAAATGTTTTTTTTTTTTTATTATGTGTATTTTGTACATTCAGCTCTTTTCTGATACTGTTTTCCGCCTTTATAAAGGCGATTTTTTCGGGAATCACACTCCTGCTGCACGGAGCGGAGCGCCGAGACTTCTGTCGCGATCTTCGATCCGCTTCCTCGCATGTTCCGATCCTGCTTCACTTTGCCTCTGTCGGAGGATTTAGACCAAAAAAAAACCAGGTCTGCTTGTCGGAGCTGCCGAGCGCCGCGATTTGGCGAGCCGCGCTGGTACATGCCTCGGACTATACGAGCGCGCCGCGTCCCGCCCCGGAACGCCTACCCCGCGCCCCACCGCGCCCACTGCCCGCCCACTGCCCGCCCCTTCATGCGGACCGCAGCCGAAAGTGCCGAACGCTGCGTCCGACACTGGGATTCGGGCTGGGAGGCGCAGTGTACGCCAGAAAACTGGCGTAAAGCCCCTTCATACATGTCGCCCTAAATGTTAATGCAATGCAAATAGCTCAAAGGTTTTAGATTTTTTAAAAACCTTTTTTGATTTTTGTAAATTTAATACAAATATAATTTTGATATTGTTAGAATAAGGATAAGAAGCCATTTATACCACACAGCGAACTTAACGCAAACCCTTCCCTAAATTGCACAATTGTGTTTTCTTGACCTTATAGTCTATAAATTGGGTATTGTTAGAATCCTACTGACTTGCAGAATAAAGATAAGAAGTCATGTATATCACACGCTTAACTCCGTTAAAGTGAACCCCTCTAATTTGCACAATTTATTTTCACAATTTATTTGAACGATTTATTCTTCCGAATACATTATATGGTGCATTAAATGGTACTGCTAAAAATAACAACTCGTCACACTATAAAAACAGTCAATAACATGACAATGTTAATGCAAAAATGTAAAAGTTACTGGTCTTGGAAGTTGGGTGAAAAATATTTAATATAAAAAATTTTTTTAGTTCAAATAATAAATTATTTTGCGATTTTTTTAAGGTGCAAAAATAGTGAAGTATGAAGAACATTTCTTTCATATCTCTGCACAAGAAAAATTGTTTGCTAGTACAAAATTGTTCCTTTTTTCTGCACTTATTTGTCATGAATCAAGTCCAATAATTGCATGCTGGTCTGTAGTTTTACTGACTTTATGATTGTATTTACCTTTGATATCTTGTTCTCCAGCTTGTTTTAAACTTACTAACCACTAGTTTTATTTGTTTGGTTATATCGACTCTAGAATACTGTTGGCAAGACATATTTAAACAGAATACAACATAACACAGAACATGTTGCATGACATACATAATAATAACTAAAAGTCATATCTACTTCAGCCAACACAAGTGTTAGAATGTTATGAACATGGAAGTCTTTTGAAGGGGTAATTGCTTAATGTTGTTTTCATTAGTTCTTCTCTAGACACTATAAATTTACTCTAAATGTAAAGTATTCCTAGCTCACTTATTAAAGACTTGCTGTAAAAAATTGCCTGGATAGAAATTTGCTGGAAAATTGCATTATTTAACTCCAAGAATCTAAAAACTGTTTGATTTGCCTGCGGATTGACAATGTTTGCCGGTTTAGACTTTGATCCACAGGTATGTAGCCTACCAGTGCTTCTGTTAAAATGACCTGGGAACAAAATCCATCAAGAATTTCTCTACTCATGCTGTACATACACTCAACCATAAAAAAGAAGAATGGTGTTACCTATTTAATATTACCTGCATACAAATGGGTGGTATACCTTCTAATTGCCAAGTTATTGGCAATGTAGGAATTATGCTGTTATATTAGGTGGTAGATTCAGAGGTGGTTACAGGAGGTGGAGGAATCATAAAGTAAAAAGTAGGGGCATTGGAAGCACTTGTGCTTTTGTGGGCATATGCTTATTGCGACTTTTTTTAACCTTATTCAAATAGCCCTCTGTAAACATCTTCTCAGTACTCCAGCACAGGCCATGCTTGGGGGAATTTTTTTAAGTAATAATGTGATGTTATAAAAAATTTTCTTTTAAAATTTAGACAAAAAAAATTGTTTGTGTAAAAATTTGTTTTTTTTTGAATTTTTTGTAGAAAAAAGTTTTGGGAGGCCCAAACACAAAGTATTTTTGGATACTTTTTATTTTTTTAAACAATATATAGTTTTTTTTGGTTTTATATAAATTTAGTATTTTGGCCCGTTTTAAACAAATAAAATTATTGGATTGTTCCAAATAAAAATAAAGAAAAAAAAAAAAAAGAAAATAATTTTTGGGGGGTTTTTTTTTTTTATTTTGTTTTTTTGAATTTTAAAATTTTTTTTTTTAAAAAGTTTTTTGGTTAATTTTTTAAAAATTGTTAAAAAATAGGGTTTGGGGGGGGAAAATTTTTGTTTTTTTGGGAATTTGGATTTGGGTTTGGGTTAAAAGTTTGGGTTTTAATTTATAAGGGTATTTGTTTTTAAAAAAGGTAAAAATTAAGGTTTTTTATGGAAAAATTAAATAAAAAAAAAAAGGTTTTATTTAAATTTTTTGGGGGGTTTTATTTAATTTAATTTTGGGGGGGGAAGGGTTATGTTTTTAATTTTATTCTTTTCGGGTGGTTCCAGGAGGGGGAAAATTTAAAGTAAAAATAGGGGGGAACCCTTTTGGTTTTGGGTTTGGGTTTAAAAATTGGTTTTTTTTATTTATTTTATTGTAAAATTTTTTTTGAAGGGGTGAAAATTTTTAAGTTTGGAAAAAATATTTTTTTTAAAGATTATTTGGGGGGGGGGATTAAAAAATTTGGGGGAAAAAATTTTTGTTAAATTTTTTAAATTAAAATTTTAGGAAAAATTTTTAAATTATTGTTAAAAATAATTTTTTTTTTGGGAAAGGGTTTTTTAGTTTAAAATTTTTTTGAGGGATTTAAGGGGATGGGTAGGGTTTTTAATTTTTGGGGGGAAATTTTTTATTTTGAAAATTTAAAATGGGTAAAAATTTTGGGTTTTTACACTTAAGGTTTTTTGGAAAAATTTAAAAAAATAATTTTTTTTGGGGTTTAGGGATTTTAAATTTAAGGGGTAAGGGGTTTGGGATTTTTAAATTTAAGGGGGAAAAATTTTTTTTTAAAGAATTGGTTTATTTAATTAAGGGGTTTGTGGTTGGTGTTTTTATGTTTGGGGTTAAGTGTAAAGGAAAAGTTTTTTTTGCCCCCCATTGGAAAATTTGGAAAGGGGGGCACACACAACACACACGGGTTTTGGAAAGGGATGAGAAAAAGGTTTAAAAGTTTTTATAGAGGGGGGTTGGTTTTGGAAAGGTTGGGGGATGTTTTAAAGGTTTTTGAAGGGTGTTGATTTGAGGTTAAATTGGGTTTTAAAAGAAAAATTTATTTTTAATTTAAAAAGGGGGGGAAAAAAGGGAAAAAAAAAGGTTGGGGGTAATTTTGGAAACCCCCCGGTTTTTAAAAAATGGGTTTTTAGGGGGGGTTAAAGATTTTAAAAAAGGGAAAGGGGTTTGAAAATTGGGGGGAAAAATTGGAAAAGATTATTTTTGGAAGGGATGGTTTGGGGACCCCACAAAAAAGGGGGGAAAAAAGGGGAAAATTTTTAAATAAAAATTGTTAATTTATGAGGGGAAAAATTTTGGGGGAAAAAGGGTTTAAAAAGGGGAATGTTTTGGGGTTGGGGGGGATGGGGGAAGGGGATAAAATTTGTGGGGGTTTAACCAATTTGTTAAATTGTTTATATTTGGGTTGGGAAGTGGTTGGGTTTAAAAATGGGAAAGGGGGGGGAAATTTAGGGGGGAAAGGGGGTTTTTGGTTTGGGCCACACACCCCACCCAAAATGGGTTTGGGGTAAGGGGTTTTTTAATAATTTTTTTTTTGGAGGGGGAATTGTTGGGAAATTGGGAAATGGGGAAACATTTTTAAAGGAGGGGGGAAAAAAAGGGGTTTTAAAAATTTTTTTTTTGGGGTTGTTATTTGGGAAGGTGGGGAATTAAAGGGGTGGGGGGAAAAGGGGGTGTAATTTTTGGGAAAATATGAACCAAAACAAAATTTTTGGAGATGGGAAAGGGGGTAAAAATAGGGGAATTGGGGGGTTGTTTTTTTGGAAGGGGGGTTTATTTTTGGGGGGTGGTTGTTGGACCCCGGGGTGTTTTTTTTGGATTTTTTTTTTTTTGGGGAAAAATTTTTTAATTTTTTTTGGTAGGAAATTTTTTGAATAAAATTGGGGTTTTTTTTGGAATTTGGGTTTTTTTAAAAGGGGGTGGTTTGTTTTTTGTTTTAATTTATAAAAACCTTTTAAAAAATGGTGTAAATTTTTTTTTTTTTTTTTAGGAATTTAAAGGGGTTTTTGGGGGGGGGTGTTTTGGAAAGGGTTTAAAAAAAAGGCTTTTTTGGAATTTGGATTAACGGGGGTCCATTATTTTGTTTCTCCTATACCCCCTTTTGGAATTTTAAATTGGGTATTGGGAGTTTTTTAAAAAAGGTTTTTTGGGGGTGGTTTGGGTTATCCTCCTTGGGGGGGGGGAAAAAAGGGTTTTTAAAAAATTTTAAGGAAAGGGGTTATTGGTTTTAAAAAAACTCCCCAAAAATTTTTAAAGATTTTGGTTTGGGGGGGTTTTTTGTTTTTTTTTGGGAGGGTTGCTTTGGGTGTTTTGGGTTTTTTTGGGGGGAAATTGTTAAATGGGATGTTTTTGGGTTGGGGGGGGTTAGAACCACACGTTAAAGGGAAATTTTAAGGATCCAAAACAAAAACCCCCAAAAACAAAACAATAAAAATTTTGTTAAATGGAAAAGGGGGGAATTAGGTTTTTGGTTTAAAAATTTATTTTTTAAGTTTAAGGGAAAAAGAAAAGGTTTGTTGGGAAAAGGGGTAAAAATTTGGGGGGAAAAAAGTTTTAAAAAAGTTTTAAGGGATATTTTGGGTTTAAAAGGAAGGGGAAAGGTTAGGGGAAATAAGGGAAATGGGAATTTGGGGGGAAAATTTAAGTGTAATTTTGGGGATTTTTTTTAAAAGAAAGGGTTAATTTTGTGGGGTAGGGAAATTGTTTTTTGATCTAATGTGTTGTTGGGTTTGGTGAATGATTTGGGGGGGTTTGGGGTTGGGGGGTGGGTTTAAATTTTTGGGAACAATTTTTGGGTAAATAAAAAATTTGGGTTTAAGGAAAAATTGAAATTGTTTTTAATGTTTTGGTTTTAATTGGGTTTTAATTTTGGGGGGGGGAAAAAAGATTGGGGTAATTTGGGTTTGGAATTTTGGGTTAGTTGGTTTGGGATGTATTTTTTAACCACTTTTGGGGAAAGTGGGAAAAAATTGTTATTGGGGAAATGAATTTTAAAAAATTTTTACTTTATTTGGGGGGGTTTGGAAGGTTTTGTGGATTTTTTTTTTTGGCCCGGGGACCCAAAGGGGGGGGGGCCCCCCATTTTAAACTTTTTTAAATTTTTGAGGGCCTTAATGCGAGGATCATTTTGGAGGAAATGGAGCACCCCAACCCTTCATGTGAGAGAGGGAGCCTTGTTTTCCCCAAAGGGCCTCGGGGCCCGGGGGGGAACTAGCAAACTATCTTCCTCATTTTCCCTTCCTCCCCCCTAAAATTTCCCCGCCAACCTTTTTTCCAAAGGGGGGGGGAAGTCGGGTAAAAATCGGTGTCTAAAAAATCCCTCCCCCTCCTCCTCCCCCTCCGCTGCCCCCCGGCACAGCTTAAACACACCCCCTGCGCCGGTAGTTTTATGCCCCTGAGAGCTGTTTGCGCCCCCTTTGGGCACTACCGGACCCCGAACCACCCCCCAAAAAACGAATAAAATTTGGGTGAAACTGTCGGGCCTTGTGGTTTTTGACGGAGAGAAAGGCTCCGGCCCCTCTTTTGTCCGTCCCTCCTCCGTCGCTGGGGGTTTTTCGTTGTTTAAAGAGTTTCCCCAACGTCGTTCCAAAAACAAAAAAAAAAGATCACCACTTTGTTTTCCTGCTGAAAAGGGGGCTTTGGGTCCGCCTGACCTTTTTGGTGGATTTTTCCCAAAAACTGGCAAGGTTGGGTGCAGAGCTCTTTCCCCTGCCTCCCCCCTCGGTGGGTTCAACACCCCGAGGTCCTTTCCCGCTGCTTGTCGGCCATTTTGCCCAATTGGTACTGCTAATGGCATTGCGCTGCTGCCACAATGGGCTGGAGATGTGGGGGGTGGAATTCCAGCTTTTGTTGCCATCAACAATAAACGGGTTGGGGGGAGGCCCGAGCTGACGCTGCAACGCAGCCGGGCCCGGGACGAAGCGGGGTGGGGGAACGGGGGGCCTCAGACCTCAAACCCCTTCTTCAGCAGGAAAGTCCAGCCCGGGGGTTTAGCTTTTTAAAAACGGGACAAAGGTTCTTTGAAATGTCCCCAGGAAAGGGGATGTGCTCCACCAAAACCGTTTAGGGCGGCCAAAATTTTTCGCCCATTATCGCACCCCCACCTTCCCTGGCAAAAGGTTTTTTGTCACCCACCACCCGGCTGGGCCCCTCTTTTTGCTTGACCGCCCACAGCTCCTGACCTGTGTGGGGACTTCCCCCAAGGCAGATTTTTTTTCAACAGGGCCCCTTGGGGGCCCCTCTGGGCACTTGAGGGCCAAACCAGAGGACCGGGGGGGGAAAAGGGGCCCTGCACCATCCTGGGGTTTTTTTAAAGAGCGTGGGGCCGGCCGGGGTGAGCCACCTCCCCCCCGAGACATCCCCCCATCCCCCATTGAGTTTGTCACAGAGAAATAGGGGCCCTTTGGCCGTGTTTTTCTAGCCCATGTGTCTGGGGGGGAAAAGGGACTTTTCCGGAAAATTGCAGACAACGCGTTTAAAATTTTTTAGAGGGCCCACGTGGTTGGCCGGGGAAAGGGACGGCTTTTCTGGCAAAGAAATCCCTTTCTCGGCATCTGGTTTTGGGGGGAAAGCGGGGGCCAAAGACGTGGCAGAGCCCTCTGTGCCCAAACCAGACGGAAAGGGCAACATTTCCAAGGGCCAAAACCCCTGGCAATGCCAAACTTTCGGGCTTTTGGTTTTGGGGAGGGTTTTGGGGGTTAAAGTTTTTTCCTTCTGTCCCAAACCTGGAAACAAAAAGGTTGGCTGTTTGACTGGCCGTGTAGGGCGTGAGGTCGTCAAACTGGGAAGGAGAAGGGTAGGATGGGTCTTGGTGGTGGGGGGTTTAACTGGGGCGACGGTGGGGCTGAACAAAGCTGTTTCCTGCCATACTCTAAAGGGGGGACATGGGAGCTGGGGAAATTTGCTTGGTGGGGCGGAGGAGGAGGAGGGGGGAAGACAGGTGGGTGTGACAGTGGTTGGAGGCTCGGCCGGTCGGGCCCTTTTTTTTGGCCAGTGTTCCCCCATTTCAACTCAGCTTTTCCGGTGCTAGACAATTGGTGGGGGGTTAACCCCCAAAAAGGGTTTCTTGCCTCTACTTATGCGTTTACGGCAAAGGGGCATAGGACAAAGCGGGGTGAATAAAGGGCTTGCCAAAAAAGGGGCCCAGGCTTGAAGGTCCTGGACCTTTTTGACGGCGATAAGCAAGGAGCGGGGTTTGCGCTGCCGTGGCTGGGGGTTTCAAAAATCAGCGGACCTTCTGCCCCCCCCTTTTCCCTTTTTGTGGGGGCCCGGGAAAGGGACACTACCCCATGTCTTCCTCCTCGTCCACTGATAAAGGGGGCTCGCAAGAAAATCGCAAAAAAGGGCCCAGGATGGTTCCGCAAAGGGCGTTTCATCATCATCTTCAAAAACAAACGGGTGATTTGGGGCGTTGACTTTCTGCATCCAGAAGCTGCGGGCTACAACGGGGACTCCCAAGGATTGCCGCCGCCGGGATTTGGTTTTAACCCCCCCCGGGGGTTGGCTCAGAAAAAAAACCCCTTTTGGGGGGCGTCAGAGCAGACAAAATTCTCCTTTTGATTTTTTAACATGCCTTCTGCCCAAAAACCGAAAATTTTGTAAATAAAAGAGGTTTTCAGACAATGGATTAATCCCCCAGTGGGGGGGTACAGGGTTTTTGAAATTTGGGCTGCTTCATTTTGGGCGGTTTCTGAGATGCTAAAAAGGACTTTTGTGGCCTTTGACTGCGGGGAAAAGGGAGGAAAGACTGCAGATGCAGGTTGCATTAACCACTAAAAGGACAGTTGGCGCAAAGGGTTCGTTACTTAGATTCCAGGGCCCTGCCCCAGCGATGACAGGCCTGACGGCCCCTGCAACTGACGATCCGCGGGCCCATGGGGTTGTTGCGCCACCCACAAAAGGGAGCACCTTCTCTCGTTTTCTCTTCCCAAAGGCTACCCCCCTCTTGCTCGCTTACCAAACCCGCATTTCGCTCCATGTTCAGAAATATAAAAAATTTTAGAAGGTTTTGGAAATTTGTTTTTGGGGAAAGGTTTTCTTATTAAAAGACGGGGAAATCACAGCTTTCTCAAAACCCTCTAATCAAAACAAAAAATTTCGGGTTCAAATTTAACTGCAAGGTGTCTACAACAAATCTGGACTGGGCAAAAGGCCCAAAAAAAAATTTTCTTTTGGTATAAAAAAACGGGATTTTTTTCACCTTTAAATTTACCTGTGGTTTAAAAATAGAATTGCTATTTTAAGATTTTTCGTAGATGCGCGTCAATGAACAGTGCGGAGGTGCGCAAAAGTCCCCAAAAAAAACGGTAACTGTTTTTGTTTTGATATAATAAAATGTATTTTTTTGCACCTTTCAAATTTACCCGTGGTTAATTAGAATTGCTGTTTTAAGATTTTTCGTAGATGCTGCGTCAATGGAAAAAGTGCTTTTCGCCAAAAGTCCCAAAAAAACGGGAACTGGGGGGAAAGGGGAAATTAAAATGTATTTTTTGACCCTTTTAATTCCCTGTGGTGAATTTTTGGGAAATTTCTGTTTTTTTTAAAATTTACGTAAGGCTGCGTCCCAATTTAACAGTGCTTGTGCGCAAAATTTAAAAAAAAAACTAACTGTTTTGTTTTTAAAATAATAAACTGTATTTTTTGCACCTTTCAATTCACCTGTGGGTGGGGAAAATAGAATTGCGGTTTTTAAATTTTCGTAGATGCGCGTCAATGAACAGTGCTGGTGGTAAAAAATCAAAAAAAACGTAAAATGTTTTTGTTTTGAAAAATAAACTGTATTTTTTTCCCTTTCAATTCCCTGTTTGGGGAATATAGAATTTCTGTTTTAAGATTTTACTAAAGGTTTCAGTGCTTTAGTGGGAAAAGTTTAAAAAAAAAGCCCTAAATGTTATTTTTGATATAAAAAAACTGTTTTTTTTGCACCCTTTTAATTCACCTGTTGGGGGAATTTTAGAAAATTTCTGTTTTAAGATTTTTCGTTGATGCTTTCGTCAATGAACAGTGCTGAGTGCGCAAAAATCAAAAAAAAACTAACCCGTTTTGTTTTGATTAATAAACTGTTTTTTTTTTTGAAACCTTTTAATTTTCCCTTTGGGGGAATTGGAAAATTTCCGTTTTAAGATTTACGTGATGCCCGCGTCAATGAAAAGGTTTTGGGGCCCCCCAAAAAGAAAAAACACGTTAAATGTTATGTTTTTTATTTAAAAAAAATGTTTTTTTTGAAACCTTTTTTTTTAAAATGTTTGGGGTTTTTTTTGTTTTTTGGTTTGTTTGTTTTGGTGTTTTCGTTTTAATGAACACACCAAAACAAAAAACACGTAATTGGGTTTGGGGTTTTTTAAAAATGTTTTTTTGAAAAATTATTTTAAAGGGGTTTAATTTGTTTGGGTTTTTTGTTTGGGAGGTGGGTTAAAGAAGTTTTTGGGGGGGAAAAGTCAAAAAAAAAGGGGTTGGGGTTTTTTTTGTTTAAAAGGGGTTTTTTTTTACCTTTTAAATTTAAATGTGGTTTAATATTGAATTGCTGTTTTTTAAATTTTTGTAGTTTCTTTCGTTTAAATTTAAAAGTGCTGGTGCCCCAAAATCAAAAAAAAAACGTAACTGTTTGTTTTTTATTTAATAAAATGTAAAAAAATTTTTCCCCCCTTTCAATTCCCTGTGGTGAAAATAAATTGCGGTTTTAAAAAAATTTTGTAAAATGGGTGGTCAAAGAAAAAGTGCTTGGGAAAAGCAAAAAAAAGTAATGTTATGTTTTGATATTAAAAACGTTTTTTTTTGCACCTTTCAAATTTACCCTTGGGGAAAATAGAAAATTTCTGTTTAAGATTTAGAGATGCTGCGTCAATGAACATGTGGGGGCGGGAAAGTCAAAAAAAAACGCAACTGTTTTGTTTTGATATAATAAAAAGGGATTTTTTCTCCTTTCAATTTTACCCTTTTAATATAGAATTGCTGTTTTAAGGGTTTACTTAGAGGTGGGGTCAATGAACAGTGCGGTGCGCCAAAAAGTCAAAAAACACTTTTAAATGTGGGGTTTTCGTATGATACACGGTTTTTTTTTGGGAACAAACAACCTGTGGGTGACTACAAGATTGCTGGGGTTTTTTTGAGTGGGAAGGTGGATATATCCAAACCTGTAATGGGGAAAAAATTTAACACCTATCTGAAATGTATACTGATAATAAAAGTGGAGTTTTGCAAACTAACAAAGAAAACCGGCAGTTTCTAAAAAAAAATCCCAAAATAAGTTCAGGCTGCCCAATTTCCAGGAAATATTTTTAATAGCAAACTTTTAATAATAAAAAAATTTTTTTTCCTAAAACTTTGGTTTAACTTTATCCTTTTTTAAAAAATTTGGCTTTTTTGCCCCCGCGGGGCCCCCCCCCCCCCCGGGTCCCCCCGCCGTTAATTTTTCAGTTGTAGATTCTGCTTTTAAAAATTTTCTTTCAAAATAATTTAAAAGTTCCAATCCCTTATCTAACTAAAGGAAAGGGTCACAGCAATAGTAATGGTTTTTTCTGGGCAGAAATAGACTTAAATTTCCCCTGAGGGGCCACAAGGGAAACGCAGGTTCCCATCCCCATGAGACCGGGTGAGAGACACTGAGGCTGAAACAGGAAACGCTGTTCTATGTAAAACGAGGGGGAAAAGTGATTTTTCCAGCCAAACGCAACCATACAAATCCCCGTCTGATTGCACAAATCTACCTGCTCTATTTTTGTAATCTGATTTTTCTGGGGCCCCCAAAAAATTTTAAAAGGGGGCCGGAAAAAAAAAAGGCGATCAAAACCAATTTTTAATTAATTTTTAGATTTTTTTCTTACCATAAAAAAAAAGCCGATTTAAAACTTGGGTTAAAAAAAAGAGTAACTTAAAATTGGGGTTTTTTTGGTAAATTTAAAAATGTTTAATTTTTTTTGATTGCGAAATTTATAGGGTAAATTTTAACCCCCAAAAAACAAATTTTCCCTGGGGTTCCCTTTAACCCCGAGCAAAATATCCATTTGAACTTCAACAACCTCAGATATCTAAAGTCCGATCACAGGGGAAAAAGATTTTAAGAGGGGGTCCGGGGGTTTAAATTTTCCACAAATTTTTTGTCAAAAAAACTTTGGACCCGGTTGTAAAATTGGAACCCAAATTTAGACAAAGGGATTCCCAGTTAAACCCGTATGAAAAATGTCTTTAATTAAAAGGGCATTCCCCAACCAAGTAATTTTTCTTTTTACATAAAAATGGGGGTACTGGTTTCTCTCCTGCAGTTTCTCCCTTAAAAAATAAAAGCTTTAAAATTTTTCCAATGGCGGGCCCTGGGGAGAATTTTTTTTGGCAGTTTTCTGCGCATTGTGACCCACCTGCCCACAACACCAGCTGTTCTTTCACAGGGTAAGAACTTATTTTCCATACTATCCCTTGGAAGAAGCCACACAAAACTACAACTGTTTCTCCTGAGAGAAAACTGTTTCAGTTTACAGTCCCTTGGAAAACATTCAATATCAGTGCTCTATTTTATTTTTGACTGCCTCTTTTTTTCCCCCAGTGCAATGATAAATTCAACCCCTATCCCACCCTTTTTGCTTAAAAATTCCTTAACAATGGGGGTTTTGGAAATTCTATCCTTTTTAAACCTTTTCAGCACTGAGGGTTTTTAAATTGGAACAAAAACCCTTTTTTCCCTTTGTTTTTGGTAAGTAGGTCAACAAAGCTCATATGAGTATCACAGAAACCCCTTTTTTCTCTTAAAAAAACCCAAAACTCATCATTCAGGTTTTTCCTAGCCTGCCCCATGGCATCAAATTTTTTAAAGTAGGGGTAGGACCCAAAAAAAGGCCCAACCCTGGATATTTCTTGTTAGAGTTGAACTTCTCTTTCATTCAGTATTCAAAATTCCCCTTTTTTCCCATTTAAAACCCCCTTTACAGTTTGGAAAAAGCCTCATTAAAACTCAGGAACCTTAAAACCCCTTTAGATGCAATTGGGCCCCCCGTTTTGTTTTGTTGGGCTAGTCATGTGTTTATTGCAATCTATGTAAATTTTTCAGATCCCCACAGGTGCCCCCAATAATGCACATAACCACCCCCAAAAAAATACAAAGTTTGCACCCATCCTATAGTCAAAACCTTTATTAGATGTTACATAAATCTTTGCATTGGTGAACTGCATCCACACAACTAACAGAACTAAATTTAATAAACTGTAGCTAGATTAGTTAATAGATTAGTTATCCACTTGCTCACAGTCTAAGAAAATGCAGCAGATATTTGTAGTCCTGAAAACTGTTTGACGCCGTTCTTCAACCAAATTTTGACTTTAACACCTAAGTACCAAGAGGGAAAGCCTGGGCAAAAATATCATTTAGGTTTCCTTTTTCCTTTTTTGGGGCCCGCCAAAATTTAAGCAGTCTCTTACTCACACACCTGGTTTATAGCCAGCCCTTTTTTGTTTTGCTATAATAAGTACAAGAAAACAGCAGGAGGGGCAAGAAGTGAAAGTAAGGGATGATAGTAGTGCAATGATACTGAACACCTGTGTTGTAACAGGTGCTCAGGGAAAAATTTTAATTTCAGTGTTTTCCCAAAATAGAATATGTCCACAGCACTCGCATTTTCCCCACTCTCTCCTTGACCTCCAATATGCCTTATACTCTGACCACCAGATTGGACTTGACAAAGGCTTTTTTTTCCTGAAAAAATCCTATTAATTTTTTGAAATTTTTTTGCCTTTTTTATTTTTTTGATTGTACGCCCTTATTTACTGGAGAGTTGCATGTGTAATGGCTTTTTTTTTTGTAAATAAAACGTTTTCCACTTTTGCAACATAATTTAAGGTGTGTCATGGACTATACTCTATAGTGAAAGTTAAAAGACCTACGGGAAACTTGGGGGGGAAATTTCCACAGCAAAATGGGGGCGGGGTAGCTTTTTGGGCCCAGGACCACCTCTGTGTTTCTCTGCCCTGTATCCTCCTTTTCCTCTTTCCCCCTTAATTTGGCCCCCCTGGGGTGTTGTTTCCTTTAGCTTTTTAGTGAAGGAGAGCTTTGTCTCCTTTGCAACATGGATTGCCATAGTGTTTAATGACTGAGTGAGCAGATAAGAATGTAGGAGAAGGAGGAGGTGGAGAAGGAGGCTGATTAAATGGGTTTTTTTAACTACAAAAAAATTTGCTTTTTGACATGTGGGGAAAGTTAAATCAAGACTTTTTCTAAATTTCATTGGGTCTTTTGATATTACCTTAGTTTAAAGAGATAAGAAAAATGTGGTGCTCTGAGTGCAACAGGTTTCCCCCTGGTTAAAACCAAACCCGCTTTTCCCCTTTTGGGGGGGTTTGACAGAGAGTTGGGGGGGGACATTTTACTTTAAAACATGAAAAGGCGCTTTAAAAAAAAAAAAGGTGTTTAAACAAATAAAAACAAAGGAGATTAATTACTTTTTTTATTGTTTTTCTTTGGCTCTAAAGCCTTCTGAACTAATGGTCACATCTCCTACGGTCATATCATTTCAGTTAGAAGAGCTGGGAATAAGGAGCTGATATGTAATCACTGCTATTAAACCACCCACAGGGCCCAAAATGGGAAAAAGTGAGGAAGCATGAAAAAAGCTGTTTTTGGCTCTGTGGGCAACAGCATGGGGGAGACAACCCCTTTAATCCCTTACGCCGGGCCAGGGGTTTTCCAAAAGGGCCCCTTTTTAAAATTTTGATGTGTCACTTTAAAGTGAGAATAACTTTTTTACCTTTTCCCATTCAAGTGATTTTAGGGATTGTTTTCTCCCGACACATTGTGCTTTAAGTTTTGTAATTAAGAGATGGGGGAATCGGTTCTACGAATTTGGGAATTTATTTAGAATTTCAGGAAAAAATTCGGTTGGGAAAAGGGAAATCGAAAATTTGGGGTACTTTGCGTTTAAGGAAGTTGCTTTTGATTGATAAAATGGCTGCGAGCACATGGCGTTACATGGGGCAAAAGAACTCTGGGGGGAAAAGAAGGGCATAGCCTGCTTGACATGTGCAGAGATGAAGCCAATCAGGGACCGGCGGGATTCTGTGACGTCACCGCACTATATAAGTCTGGGTGCGACGCTGGGGGGCTCATACCACTCCCCACTGTTACTGATTGGGGAAGGTGCTGCTGCGGCTGATTGTGATAGCTTACTGAAGAACTGATTTTTATACAGCGATTTTTGGGGGGTGTCTCAGCTTGTTCTGAGACTGCTTCACTTAAGTTCTATTTTGATTTTTTTGGGGTATTGGATCTGAAGTCCCAGTGTGCATCCAGTGCAGCTGCATAAACATGTTAATGTATCTGCTCCCCAGCACATTGAATAACCAAGGGGGGATCTAAGCCTGTTCCTGTTGTATTCATTTAAAGAAACAGGTTTTTAAAATTTACAATACCACTTCATTTTTGGGGCTTAATTCGTTTGCGCAACTTACTTCCAGGGGATAATTAAGCGTGTTGTGCTGCTGTGGTGACTAAAAGGGGAAACGTCTTTTTCACCGCCAAAAATACTTTTTTCCCTGTATCATAATTCCAAGCGAAGGTTAATTACAATTTTTTCTCTTGTTTTTGTAGCGTAAAAAACACGCGTTAAAAACATGAAAAACAAAGGTGGTAGTTTGTGGTTGCTCAATTGTTTGGCGCAATTTACATCCAGGGGTTAATTAAGCGTTTTTTTGCTGCTGTGGGGGACTAAATAAACCGTCTTTTTCCTGCCCAAAAATAAATTTTTCCCTGTAGCATAATTCACAAGCGAAGGTTTAAATTTAAAACAATTTTTTTCTTTGCTTTTTGTAGGTTTAAAAAAAACACCCCATTGAAAACACGCTACAAAGCTAGTAGTTTGTGGTTGCTCAATGTTTGGACCAATTTACATCCAGGAGTTAATTAAGCGTTGTTTTGCTGCTGTTGTGACTAAAATAAACCGTCTTTTTCACTGCCCAAAAATAAATTTTTCCTGTAGCATAATTCACAAGCGAAGGTTAATTACAATTTTTTCTCTTGCTGTGTAGCGTAAAAAAAACACGCCATTGTAACACGCTACAAAGCTAGTAGTTTGTGGTTGCTCAATTGTTTGGCACAATTTACATCCAGGGGTTAATTAAGCTTTTGTTTTGCTGCTGTTGTGTACTAAATAAAACCGTCTTTTTCCCCGGGCCAAAAAATAAATTTTTTTCCTGTTGCATACTTCACAAGGCGAAGGTTAATTACAATTTTTTCTCTTGTTGTGTAGCGTAAAAAAATGCCATTGTAACACGTACAAAGTGGTAGTTTGTGGTTGCTCAATTGTTTGCCGCAATTTACACCCAGGGGTTAATTTAAGCGTTGTTCTGCTGCTGTGGTTGACAAATAAACCGTCTTTTTAAACCCCAAAAAATAAATTTTTCTGTAGCATAATTCACAAGTGAAGGTTAATTACAATTTTTTCTCTTTTTGGGTGTAGCGTAAAAAAAAACACGCCATTGTAAACACGCTACCAAAGCTAGTAGTTTGTGGTTGCTCAATTGTTTGGCGCAATTTTTTCCAGGGGTTAATTAAGCGCTGTTCTGCTGCTGTGGTGACTAAAATAATACCGTCTTTTTCACTGCCAAAAAATACTTTTTTCCGGTAGCATAATTCACAAGCGAAGGTTAAATACAATTTTTTTCTCTTGTTGTGTAGCGTAAAAAAACACGCTATTTTTAACCGCTACAAAGCTAGTAGTTTGTGGCTACTCAATTCTTTTGCGCAATTTATATCCAAGGGTTAACTAAGTATTTTTCTGCAGTTGTACTCAGTAAAAAAAAACTTTCTTTTTCCCCGCCACAGAAGAAATTCTGTAGCATAATTCATTTCCGAAGGTTAATTAAGCTGTTTGTGCTTTTACATTCAGTAAAAATAACAAAAAATTTTAACGGCACATACCAAGTCAATTTTTCCTGCCCTTTTGTGGAGCGCAATTTATATCCCAAAGGGGTTTCCCAAGCTTGTTTTCTGGGTTCATTTTGGAGTGAAATACGGGGTGTATTTATCATATATAGATATCTTCATCAAACAGGGTCTGTACATTTTAGAACAAAACAGTATGTCAAAACAGAGAGGTGGGAGGCTCTTTACCTGCGAGTGGCTAAGTGGGGTCGCAAACAGGGGTCACTCGGTGAGGCCACAACTGCCGGTGGTCATCTAGCGGCCGTGTGCTGACTAGCAACCCAAGGGTTCTTGATTGGTTGACTAGGACATCCACTTCCTCCCAGATGACATCTGACAACCCCAGCCAAGAGTCGGTGGGAACGTCAGACACAATCCTTAGTTGGCATGTCCCGGGAGCGGGTCAGCGGCCCCTATCTGTCCTCAACCCGCCTCTGTCCCATCCGGCTCCCTCAGCCAGAGATCTACTATGTGGTCTGGGCTCAGCGCCACTATATAGGGAGGATGAACAATTTGAGGAGGGCAGTCAGCAGCTACTTGGCAGCGGAGAAATGGGGCCAATATCCCCTGCTTCTTGCAGTAGGCGGCAAAGTATAGATGTGGAGAGTGGCATGGGAGGTAATGTTGTGAGGGCTCAGCCTCGGCATACCAAGACCGGTGATGAGGACAGCAGTAGATGATGATGCAGCTGACCGCACTTGGGAGCCGGGTGAAGCAAGGGCTTCATCATCGTCAGGGGTAAAAGGGCGTCAGCTTGGCGGTCAGGCAACGGCGCAGCCAGCAAGTGGGTTGTGTGGTCGTGGAGTCAGCAGGGTAGCAGCAGTGGAAGGGGCGGGAGCCAAGCAGCCACGGGGTAGAAAACCCACTTCGCAGGTCCCAAGAAAGTAGCGGCTAGGAGCTCAGCAAGGCAGGCGGCGGGGAAGTAGTCACTCAGTGCGGATCGTTGGCGGTTTAAAATCAGCTACTCGGCGGTTTTGGCAGTTCTTTGCTAAGACACCGGAGGAGCCGAATATGGGTATAAAGTAGAATCTGTGGGCAGAAAGTGAAGCGTGGCCAGGGAGCTAAAGTTGGCCACGGCCCTGCGTCAACACATGCAGCGTTCCATCCCGGGGGCCTGGGATAACGTGGCTCAGATGTGGTGGTCCATCCTGCCGCCGCAGCAGCAGCAGCGGCAGGGCACGCATGCCCTTTCAGTTGTCAAGGCTCCACCACCTCTGCAGAAGGGAGCTGTTTCTCTTTGACATCAACTCCCGGTCCAGATGCTACTGCTCCTCACTACTCATGGCGCCAGCAGTCGTTCAGCAAGGCGATTGCAAAGAGACAACAGTATGCGTCCAACCATCCTAAGGTGCAGCTTTGCCCATGTCCTGTCCAAGTTGTTGGTACTGCAGTCCCTCCCTTTCCAAACTCTGCACCAGTCAAAGAACTAATGGCTTGTGCCGAGCCGAGATGGAGAGTTTCAAGCCGTAATTTTTTTTTCAAAAAGGCAGTACCAGCACTTCATAAATATGTAGAACAGAAGTGGGCCAGTCCTTGAGGGTTATCCGGTTTGTTCCAAAAGGGGCACGGCAGCGCGGAAAATCTGGAGTTGTAACTACGGTTAGGGCCAGTACATGTCCTTTACGGCCCACTGGGTTGAATGTGTTTCCTGCCCAGGCACACCAACAACTTGGACAGGAGACGCCGCTTTCTCCTCCACGTTGTCAAACTGCTGCTGTTGCGCCAATGTACGCCTCCACCTCCTCCACCACCACCACCATCTCAGCCTCCCCAAGTACTATCCCAATCATTTCCACATGTGTAGGGCACAGCGGTTTTCACGCAGTTCTTTCACCTGGCTTGCCCCGCCGAACTAAGTCACAAAGGGATGAACTGCTCCGCGTCATGCAGCAAGGGAAAACGTTGTGTGCTTTCTCGCGGCAACTGCAAATCGGAACCATGGTGACGGACAATAGGAGGAACAGGGTTTCCCCCGGGGCTGCACCGAGGAGGGATGGCCCATGCCCCCTGAATGGCGCACGTTTTCCCGTCTGGTTGTAAAAAAAAGGGTTTCCTAAAGTTTTCCAAACAGATCTTCAGAAAAATTCGGGAAAATGGCCAGGAACTGTGCATGCACTTTATTTTCCTACAAAGCCGGGGGAACCCCTTTCCCTCGGTTCCCAGCAGCAGAACGGCCCCCCCCAAACCCCCTTCTGATATCGTTTTTCCCCCCTTTGGGAAATTCCAGCCTGCACATTTTGGGACCGACTTTATAACAGAAAAAGGGCCTTTAAACATTTTTTGATGACCCAGGGGACAGGAGTACCCCCTGTGAACTTTAAAGTCACCCAGGGCAGCTCTTTCCATGACCCCGGGTCTTTTGGGGTTGAGGCCATTCGAGAGGCACTTTAAATTTTTTCAGTCGCCAGGACTACGGGTTTTAATAAGCCCCTTTCCCAAACGGGTTTTTCATGTCCGGGAACAGATGCAAAAAAATTCTGTCTGGGCGGGGGACGGGGAAAACGTGGCGACTAAAACTCGGGGCCAAATGAGTCCGGGGGGGACAAAAAAAGGAGGAGGGGGAGGAGGAGGAATTGGAGCAGAAAATTTGTCGGGTGAAATGGGGGATTTTTCCCCAAATTTTGACAAGAGAGGGGGGAGCAGTGGAGGAGGTAAGGAGATGGGGAAAGAAAAGGCAGAAAACCCCAAGCACTGTGGCAGTATACAGGGGGGGTTGGGGGCAGGGACCCCCTCAGGGGCACTTGTGCAGATGGCCCGCAGCATGTTTGTTTTGGGCCGGGCTAGTGACAGCCGAATATTCCCCCATCGGGGGCAGAGGGGTGTTTTTCGGGGCTCTCCACCCTTTTGGGACCCTTGCTCCCGGCCCCCAAAAAATGGGACCCTTTTTTTTCCCAGTTTCTGAGAGGGGGGAAAAAAACTAAAATATAAAAGGGAAACCCTTTCCTTTGTCAGTTGGCCTCTCCCTTTTTGCGGCATCGCCCTCCCTACAGGTTTTGCCCGGGGGGGTTTCTTCAGCCCCCCCCCTTCAGTACTACTCCCGCGGCTGCTGGGGGAAGGTGGGGGGGGGGGGTTAAGGAGCAGAAACCAGCTTATACAGCAACCTAAGTCTGGAGTCACTGATGAGCAGCTTCCTTCACCCCTTAGTGAGGGGGTTAGTCGCCAGCACAGCAGCAGGACCGGGAAAGCAGTCCTGAACCAACAGGTGGTGGCCTATTTGGGAACAGCACTCTGCCACCCCGTTAGAAATCCGCTGGCCTACTGGGCAGCCAAACTGGTTGTTTGGCCGAAACTTCCGAGTTTGAAAGTGGAGAAGCTGTTCCCTTTCCCAATTAGTGTGGCATCAGAGGGGTGTTCAGTGCGGCGGGACCCAACTTTCCCCCCAAGGAAACCCCCTTTGGGCCCAAGGAAAAAGTGGAACGACGGACCTTTTGTCAAGATGAAATGGGCTTGGAATTTTTGGCCGGGGTTTTCCCCACACATTTAAACCCTTTTGGGAAACATTTTGGGGTTCAAACTCCCTCCCCTCACCCACTTTTCTGATCCCCCACCCCCCTGATGCCACACTTCTGCTGACATTTTTCCCATTTTCCCTACCACCACCTTTTCCCAAGGGAGGGTTTTTTTGCCACCCCTCAACACCGGTCATTGTGCAACTTTTCCCTCACGCTGCTTTTTCGGTGCCGTGACATCCACCCCTGTTTTCATCACCCATTTCCTGAACCTCTTGCTGCTGCTGCGTTTTTTGAGCTGCGGACCCTACAAGTGTTTTAAAATTGGCCATTCTTGACCTAAGCTTTTTTGCCTTTTGCCCCCTTCACCTCCCCCTTTTGGGCCCATTTTTCCACTCGTCCCCACTCCAGTTTTTTCCCCCCTCCAAAATGTCATTGTCCCCCTGCCACCTCATGTTGTGCGTGGCTGCTGCCGTAACCCCCAAACCGGGTGTCTTTGTGCCACAAAGGGGTTTTGTACTCCGGGTTTTTTTGCCCCCTCCGAAAGGTCATTGTCCCCACTTTCTGAATCATGTTTCTGCAGCCGTAACCTCCACATTTTGGGGGGGGTTCATTTTTGTCACTTGTGGCCTACTACTTTTTTAAAACCCCCTCCAAAAAGTCATTGTGCCACGGGCCTGACCTCATTGCTGCTTTTGGGTGACCTCCACATGTGTCATTGGTCCACTTTTGTGGCCTTTTATTTTTTGCCACCTCCCGAATTTTTTTTGGGTTGCCACTCTTGACCCATCCCTGTGCTGTGCCGCCGTGCCCTCCACTCTCTGTCATTGTGCCACTTGTGGTATTTACTGTTTTTCCCACCCAAAAAACGTCATTGGGCCCACTGGCCTGACCTCTTGCTGCTGCTGTTTTTGGCCCTCCTTTTACGTTTTAATTGTGCAATTTCTGGGGCCCTACTACTGTTTTTGCCCCTCCAGAATGGGGATTTTTGCCACTGTGCCCTCATGCTGTGTGGGCTGCTGTCCCCCCCCCACTCTTGCTTTTGTGCCACTCGTGGCCTTTTCTGTTTTAGCCCCTCCAAAATGTAAAATTGTCCCACTGCCTGACCTATCCCCTGCTGTGTATGCCCTTTTAAACACTGTGTCATTGTCCCTTTTTCACCTTTGGTTACTCCGTTTTTGCCACCCCCCAAATGTCTTTTGGGGCCCACTGCCTGCCCTCATCTGTTGCCCCCCAGGGGGACCTCCACACTTTTCCCTTTTTTTGCCATCTGTGCCCTACTTGTTTTTCCCACCTCCGAATGTCATTTTTGGGCCACTCTTGGGGCCCCCTGCTGGGGGTGGCTGCCCCCGGTAAAACCCCACACTCTGTCCCCCTAATGTTGCCCCCTGAGCTTTTTTGCTTTTTTTTTTCCCAGTTTAACGGGAATGATTTTATCACAAAATTTCCCGTTTGGGAGTTTTTTTTGGTCAGTTTTCCCCCTTTTAAAAGGGGCCCGGGGAAAATTTTTTTTGGGAAAACCCAAAATTTTTAAGAGCGGGGGGAAATCATCGCGAGTCTTTCCCTAAAAAACAAATTGAAATAAAGGAAAAAACCCAAATCCCTCCCTCCATATTTAAGCATGGCACAATTTTTCTCCCGGACCCTCCCGGGGCTCGTGCGGCCTTGGAAAAAAAGCCGTTTTTTAACGCAATTTGTGCCGAAGTAATTCGTGCCAAAGTAATTTTTGTCGGAAAATTCGGCGAAGTGACCGAACCGAATTTTTGAGAAATTCGCCCATCTCTATTAGTAATACATTTTGGTACATACAACCCTTGTTTATTTGTGAAAAATATCAAAATATCATGAAAATGAGGAAAAATTAGGTCAAAAATGTCTGCGTCAGACAGATAGTTATTCCATTAAAAATAGTTTATAACTAGAGATGAGCGAATCGATTCTAACGAAGTGGAATTCGTTTAGAATTTCAGGAAAACTTCGATTCTGAACGAAGTCGAAGTTTGGGGTGTTTTTAATTGATAAAATGGCTGCAAGCACAAGGCATTACATGGGGCAAAGAACTCTGGGATGAAGAAAGGAGGACCCTCAATGACATGTGCAGAGATGAAGCCAATCAGAGACCGGCGGGATTCTGTGAGGTCACCGCACTATATAAGTCCGAACGCCATGCTCGCTCCTCACACTGCTCTCGTTGTGCCGTGTTGTAGCTGCTGCAGCTCCAGTAGCTGAGATCTCACACAAAAGAAATAACTTTTATACAGCGATTTTTGGGGGGTGTCACAGCTTTTCTCACAGACTGCTTCTCTTACGTTCTAATTTTGATTTTGTGGGGGATTTGGGAAATTGAAGTCCATTTTGCGTCCAATTCAGCTGCATATACATTTTAATGCTATCTGCTCAGTTCTGGAGCACATTGAATATTTAAGGTTTATCTAAGCCTGTTTTTGCTGTTGTATTCAGTTAAAGGAACAGCGTTTTTACAATCCATATAGCTGATAATTTCTGGCAGCTCATTTCTTTTGTGCAATTTAAAAATCCAAGGTTTAAATTAGGTGTTTCTGCTGTTTTTAGTCAGTAAAAAAAATGTTTTTTTTTCAGGGGGCAAATAATTTTTTTTTGCCTGTAGTAAAATTCATATCCAAAGGGTTAATTAACGTTTTTCTGCTTTTGTGTGGTAAAATAACCCTTTTTAAAACCCCACAATTTTGTTAATTTTTTTGGCAGTTATTTTTTTTGCGCAATTTTATCCAAGCGTTAATTATGCTTTTTCTGCTGTTGTAGTATAAAATACACGTCGTTTTAACACCCCCACATACTGTTAATTTTTGGCAGCTTATTTTTTTGCGCAATTTATACCCCGGGTTTTAATTTAAGATTTTTCTGCTGTTGTAGTCGAAAAATACACGTCGTTTTAACAGCCAATAGCTTTTAAATTTTTTGGAGCTTATTTCCTTTGCCAATTTATATCCAGGGTTAATTAAGCGTTTTTTTGCTCTTGTAGACAAAAAAATAAGTGTTTTAACACACCACATAGTTTAATTTTTGTCATCATTTTTTTTTTGTGCACTTTATACCCAAGGGTTAAATTTTAAGTGGTTTGCTGTTGTAACAGAAAAAATAAATGTGTTTTTCAACCCCAAAGAAAAAATTTTTTCCTTTTAGCATTTTTTATATTGAAGTTTAAATTTAAGCCTTTTTGTGCTTTTAATTCAGTAAAATCACATGTTTTCAAACGACACATACAAGAAATTTTTTTCCCTCCCCATTTGTGGAGCGCAATTTATCCCCAAGGGTTACCCAATTTTTACGGGGTTTTCTTTGGAGTCAAATGCAGGTGTGTTTTTATCAAACAGATATCTTCATTAAACAGTGTCGTACATTTTTGAAAAAACAAAAGTCGACAGAGTGGCGGTTTCACAGCAGTGGCAGGGCAAAACATTCCTGGAGCAGGAAGGTCACAGACAGAAAAGGGAAGTGCAGAGGGGTACTCGGTGAGCCAGAACCCCGTTATCTACGGCCGTGTGTTGATCAGAACCCAAGGGGGGGTTCTCGATTGGGTTGAGTGGTCCCAACTTCATCCCAGAGACTCTGACAACCCAGCGGGGGGTTCGTCAGATACAACTCTTATTGGCAGGGCCCGGGAACAGATCACGGCCCTCCCCTGTCCTAAACCCGCCCTGTCCCTTTGGGGTCCCTCAACCAAAAAAACTCATGTGGTCTGGGCTCAGCCCACTATACAGTGGGACAAAAATTTGAGGACAGTCGAGCATTGACAACGAAGAGGTGGGGCAGAACCCTGCTTTTTGCAGTATTGATGTGGAGGTGGCAGGGAAAGGGTTTTTTTTTGGTGAGCGGTCACCTCTCATCCCAAGACCTTTGAGGAGGACAGGTGACGATCAAACACCATGAAGTAAAACGGGGTGGCTTGAATCCATTTCTCCGTTACACCAGTTTGTTCAAATGCCCGTAGGGAACCGAACTAAGGAGACCATAATACGGGGAAATGTTTTAGGTCTTTTTTTCATTTTTGTGCCATTGTTGATGGAATTCTACAAAACGGGGAATGGGACAAACAAAAAAGAAGAAAAGCAAATTCTCAAAACTGGCTTTGTATGAACTTCTAGAAGAATGTGAATCGCATGTCCAACTTACAGAAACTAAAAAACAAGTCCTTCTTGGGGGCCCCCCTGTTACTGGTGGAACAAATTACATCCACACAGATTTAAGGGTTTAAAAAATCAAGTTGAAAACGTTCATTTGTTTTAGAACAATAACACAGGGAAAAGGAAAATTTGCTGAATATTATCCAGGTTCCAGATTTGGAAAGCGTGGAAATCCTTTAGTGCATCTGTAATGGTAAAGGGTCCCCACAAACCCCCTCCCTGACATAAAAAATAATAAAATAATTTTTAGGCCTATGAGAAAGAGTTTCCTTCGCCCGCTGTATATCCTGTACCGTACCCTTGCCTCCGTCCCTTGCCACGACCTTGCCCGGGTTTCCTACCTTACACTTTCCCCGACCCATTTGCCTTAGTTTTGACCTCGCTACACCTTGGGGCCCCCCACAAACAAGTCACGTCAGGGGCGACCTGGTAGGGGGTCGGTGAAAAACCGGGGCCCCACTTGACCCCATCCCTGGCGTGGCTATTGTCATCCTTTCGGGGGTCCAGTGGGTCCACTACCGCGTCCGTACAACATAAGCGTGGATTTAAGTTATTCATCCTTAGTTTGGGGGATGACAAATAACCATGTCCCCAGAAAGGCCTGAGCAAACACAGGTTCACGCATAGCGCCATGGCCACATTAAAAATTTCCGGGATGTACTCCCGTCCGCTTGGATCAACAATAAATCATTTAAATTTCCTTTTTGTTTTAGATCGTTCAAATATGGAGGCTGGGAATTTTAATGTTTTAAAAGAAAATTTCAGCCTATGTTTTGGGGGAGTAAATATAAGTCTTTGTAAGGGATAAAAGGCACTACCTAAACGCCCATCAATTGCATGAACTCCTCGTTTTTTCACACTGGTTTTTAGCGCACGGCTCCCCGGCTTTCCCAAACCCCAAGCCCCCTTTTTACAAGAGTTAACGAAAAAAAAATTTACTGAAAAGGGACCAGCGCTTTTCCCGGTAAAAAGAGTGCAAAAAATTTTTTGAGTGCTTACATAACCCCACCATATGGTCAAAAATAAATGGTTAAATTTTAACCATTTATTTTTTACCTAAAATTTGGGGTTATGTAAGCACTCAATAAATTTTTGCACTCTTTTTACCTGGAAGCGCTGTCCCATTCATGGAATTTTTTTCGCTTAAATCTTAGTTTGGGGGAGGTGGGGCTGCTCTGCAGCTAAAGGAGGGTTGCTTGGGGGGGTGTAAAAACAGCTGAAGTCATGCAAATTTTTCCCGGCCCTTTAAGAATTCTTTCAGATGGGTGTAACTTAAACAACCATATTGAAATGTATACCCCCGCAGGGAGCATGGCTCAGCCCTCCCCCTAGGAAGCGGGACACCATGTTTTTTTTCATGTTACACAATGGTTCTAATTTCCTTGTAAAAAAAGAAGAAAAATACTTTTCACGGCACTCACCAATCTTCAGATAAAAAGCTTTTTATTTTGGCTTTTGTCGATATAAACAGGGCATAAGGGAGTCAAAGCGACAGAAAGGCAACAGCCGTTTCGCGTGTAACCATGCTTCCTCTATGTCATATTCAAAGACTATCCTTTATTCATTTACTGAGCACCACAGCTTGTCAGTTTGCATGCAGCTTTGAATCCATTAACCTACTAATTTTCCGTCTCAGTGGGCCGAGGCCCCTTTTTTTGTTTTTTTGGTTCTAATTTTTTTTTGTCACGGAGAAAGCCACAAATCGATACAACGCATGACCCGGAGCATTTTTTTTTCCCGTGTGTAACTTTTACACCCAGGGAAAAATCCCCGCCTTTGAAACATCAAAAATCGTTAATGGTCCTTTCTCTGTTCATCCATTTTTCCTCCCGTTCAAAATTTCCCCCCTTTAAATATTTAATTCCCGTTCATCATTTCCCCCCGTTTTTGTAATTTCCCCCTGTTTTTAAAAATTTTTTCCTATTCATCAATTTCCCCCCCTTTCAATAATTTTCCCCTGTTAATATATTTTTTTTCATCAATTTCCCCCTGTTTATCGTTCCTTGCCCCTGTACCCGACCCTTTTGCTAGGGTTTTCCCGACCCGATCTCCCCGCCTGCCCCGACCTTTGGCCAACCTTTGACTGCGAGTTTCTCTTAATTCTGTACTGGCTGCGCTTCCACCGAAGCTAGTCGCCGGGATAGCAAAAGGTAGGGCTCCCCCCCGCAGGAAGTCCCTCCTGCCCTTTCGGGGGCCTGGGAAAAGGGGCCCATTAACCCGCTCCCCGGCGTGGCCGTGCCCACCATTTGCGGTGGTCCGAGGACCCTACCCTCTCGTTACAATGGCAGAAGTGAATCCCAATTTTCCCTGGCCATTCTTTGAATGGTGCATTTCCCACCACTTGAAAAGGGGGGGAAACTGCAGTACCCCCAACTTGGACTGGGCCGGTCGCTTCTGCATTAGAGATGGCTAGACGCATACTTTCTCTTGGAAAATTGTCTGGGGTAAAACGACGCGGGCACAGAGTCCCGAGGAAGGAGTACTGGACCGTATGAAAAACAGGGTTTTGTTTTCGGCAGGGGTGGTAAGCCTTAAACTGTTGAAATGGGAGGCGTCCCACTGGGTCTGCAGCTTTTTGGGACGGATGGCCCACCACATCTGAAACACAAAAGGGTGACACTGCATGATGTAATGCAGGCCATGCGACCCAACGTTAGGTCCCGGTCCCGGTCTTTCTTTACTTTCTCCACAGATTCTACATATGTTTTTGTTCAACCCCCTCTGGTGTCTCGTCAAAAAACTGGCACATCGCCGAGTAGTGATTTTACCACCAAATCTGCACTGACTGAGTTCCCCGCCGCTGACCCTAACCCCTGTGCCGTATTTTTGGGGACCTGCAAAGGGGGTGGTCTAAATCTGTTCTTTTGGCCCCCAAAGTCGCACTGCTGCCACCCTGCTGACCCCCCCCACACTACCGACTTAAGGGCTGCGTCACGCCTGACACAAGCTGCCCCCCTTTCTCCCAATGAAATGTTTAAGCCCTTGTCACTGTTGTTTGGTCACTCATAGCATACATGTTTTCAAAACCACCGTATGCTGATGACACCCAATTTTACATCTCCGGCCCGACATTAATCTCTATGTCCAAGATCCCAGATTGTCGACCAAATCCCCCTTTTCCCCTCCATATCCTAAAACTTAAAAGTAAAAAAAATGGAAGCTCCCCGGGTGGGACAATGGGTAGTCTAGGGAGGGGACCGCTTTGGGGGCCCCTTCACCCGGGAGAAAAGGGGGCACAAAAGGGGCATGGAGTGGTGAATATTTCATTTGGGGGACTTTATTTCCTTTTTAAAATAGGGCACCAGAAAAAACCTTCCCAGCCTTGCTTGCTTTACCCACTCCCAAGTGCGATTTCTCATCATTAGTGTTTTTCCTGTCACCCCCCGTCCCCTCAACGATGTCGCTGACAAAACGTGACCCCTGCAAAAAATAACCCCCCCTTGCAATCTCCTCATCACTATTTGCCCCCTTTACAAGAAGCAGCGGATGTTTCCCACCCCTTTGCTACCCATTCCTCAATATTTTTTCCTCCGTAAGTGGGGCGACCACAGCAAATAATAGTTCTCTGGGTTTCGGAAACGAACAGGAAGAGGTGGGTTTAGGACCGGTGAAGCCCCTACCTGCTCCGGGGCATGCCAAAGGGGGGTTTTGTGTGTCAAACCCACAGACTCTTTTTCCCGGGGGTTGTCAATGTCATCTGGGAGAAAGTGTATGCCATGTGTGGTCAACAATGGCCGGGAGATGACACCGGATTCTTGGCCTGCAGGTGACTCCCGCTGGACTTTTCCCCTTAATTTCTTTTGATCATTTGGGAGCTCTGGTAACCTACACTGTGTTTTTGACGCTTCGTAGGATTTAGCCCCCAGCTTTATTTCCACTGGGTTGCCTGACTTTACAGGGTGATTCCCGCTTCGTTTTTTTTCAGTTTTGCCCCAGAATGCCCCGGGAATTGAAGGGTGAAGCAATTCTTTACGGGGGCAGTCCTGTGCGGTCATACTAAAAAACAGCTTTGTATGAAAAACCAAAAAAGCTCCCCCCGCAATTTAAGCATGGCCAACGTTCTACAGAAACCCTACAGCCTGGCAGCCAGGAAAAAGCGTTTTTAAGCAATTTTTCGGGGAAAAATTGGGAAGTCGGGAACCCAAATTTTTTAAAATTCGCCCCTCTCTATTTATAACTAACAACTACCATAAACCAAACATTTTTTTACATTTTAAAAAAAATTTGCAAATTTTTTAGGGAACAGTCCAGTTCTGACGTGGCTTTGAGGGGCCTTTATGTTAGATACCCACATAAATGACCCCATCTAAGAAACTACACTCCTTAAAGTATTTAAAAAAGCATTTAGGAAGTTTGTTACCCTTTTAGGTATTTCACAGAAATTAAAGAAAAATGGAGTTGAAATTTTAAAAATGTTTTTTTTGCATAGTGCACAATTGGGCTCAACCACAAGCCTCAGAATAGGAGGAGCACCTACCAGACTCTGGGGTCTCATTTTCATTCCGATTTTATTCAGGTGCCATTCCAGGTTTGCAGACACCCTAAGGCGCTAAAATTTAATAAACACCCAGAGAGACCCAATATTGGAAGTTACACCCCTTAAGGAATATATCCAGGGGAGCAGTGAATATATCAACCCCACAGGTGTATCACAAATTTTATTAGTGTTAGGCTCTGAAAATGAAAAAAAATCAGCAATTTTAGCTGAAAATGTTTAATTTTTTTACATGGAATTCCGGAAAAAAGCACCCCAAATTGTGTTGCGCAATTTCTTCCAAGTTCGCCAATACCCTACATGTGGGTGTAAACTGCTGTTTGGGTGCATGGCAGGGCATACATGGGAAAGAGCGCTATTTGGCTTTGGGAACGCAGATTTTGGTGGGGCCATGTCGCATTTGCAAATCCCCAAAAGTACCAGAATAGGTGACACCTTCCAGAAGTCAACCCATTTTGAATTCAACACCCCTCATGGATTTCATCTAGGAGTGTATTGTGCATTTTGGGTGCACAGTTGTCCCGTAGTTTTTTTAGCACTGGGCCATGAAAAGTGGGGGGAGGGGGTTGGTGCAGTTCTGTCATCGCTTTTTGGGCTTAATTTTTACAGCGTTCACCATGTGGGATAAATGACAAGATAACTTTAATATGTGGTTCGGTACAATTGCAATGATATAAATTTTATACAGTTTTTTTATGTTTTACTACTTTTACACAATAGAAATGCATTTAGAAAAAAAATGCATTTTTATGTCGTCATAGTCTGACAGCCATAACTTTTGTTATTTTTCTGTATACAGAGATGATTATGGGCTTGTTCTTTGCGGGATGAGATGACATTTTTATTGTGTCCATTATGGGGTGCATATGACGCTTTGATCACTTTTTATTAAGGTTGTTGTGAGGCATTTTGAACAAAATACAACATTCCTGGTAGTGTTTTTTATTTTTCACTGTGCGGTATAAATGACATGCTAGCTTTACTCAGCAGGTTGATACAATCACAGCGATACCCAATTTGTATATTTTTTTATGTTTTCCTGCTTTTACACAATAAAAACACTTTTATTTAAAAAAGAAAACATGTTTTTGCATCGCCAGTCTGAGAGCCATAATTTGTTATTTTTCTGTGAACGGAGTTGTATAGCAGCTTTTTTTTTGCGGGATGAGTTGACGTTTTTTTTTATAATTTTTCGGGGGAGAAGGCTTTTTGATCGCTTTTAATCCTTTTTTGGAAGACAGGGTGAATAAAATGCTGCAATCCTAGTAATGTTAATTTATATTTTAAAACAGGGTCACGGCATACCCCGTGATAATTATTTTTTACCCCTGGGGTCGGTGATTATCATCCCCAAATTGTTATAGTTTTTTATGTGGAAGCACTTTTTTTTTAAAGTGTTTTATTGTTTAAAATAATATTTATGCATCACTATCTTCTGATAGCCTTTATTTTTTTATTTTTCCATTTACAAAAGGGTTAAGGGTTTTTTTTTTGTGGGAAAAAACTGATTTTTAAAATTGGCACCTTTTTTGGTTTTTAAAAAGGTTTTTTTTGACACTTTTTTTTTCCTTTTTGTGCTGCGGAAAAACAAAAATGGCGGGTTCGTGACTTTTTTTTGATTTTTTTTTAGGGGCGTTCACCATCGGAAAATTTAACATGACTTTTTATAGTGGGGGCGATGCAGCGGCAATCCCAAATATGGTACTTTATTTATTTTTTATTTTTTTGGGGGGTGTTTGGGCATTTGAAAAGGGGGAAAAGGCGGCATAGGTTTTATTTTATTTTTGTGTTTGTGTTTTATTTTTTAACTTTTTTAATTTTTTTCACATTTTTTTTTAACTTTTCCCCCATGGGGGTTTTGTAACACGTTTCCCCCAGATCGCTGTTACAAGGCGACCAGCAAGAGCAAACCCTTTTACTGGTCTCCAGGGAAAACTTCAATCACCATGCCCACATGCTTTGGGGGGAAAGGTGAGTCACCGACAGCACGATTTCTGCAAAAATTGCAGGAGAAGAGCCCCTCCCCTCCCTGCAGCTTCGAAAGCGACTATAAGGTCGCTATAACAAAGGGTTAATTACCCGCAGTTTGGGAGCCCTAAACTTTGGGCCCGCAGTAAAAGGGCAGGGACCCCAGGTAATATATCGTGGGTTCCCCACCCCGCGAACTTGCGAGCTCCCTTTGAGCTCCAAGATCCCAGACGTATTCATACATAAATTTTTGCGGCCCCCTTCCCCCGACCTTGATGTATGGGTATGTCAAAGCGGAAAGGGGGGTTAAAGAAGAAGGATG
Organism: Phyllomedusa bahiana; assembly: GCA_025379985.1. Taxonomy (NCBI): domain Eukaryota; kingdom Metazoa; phylum Chordata; class Amphibia; order Anura; family Hylidae; genus Phyllomedusa; species Phyllomedusa bahiana. The sequence continues at coordinate 4,062 of JAODAL010027667.1, read as the reverse complement.
CATGCTTCACTAATATGGTTTTAAGTTTTTCTTGTATTGCTGATTTATAGTCTTATCACTGAAAGTACAAAATGTTATATAACCCTTATCCTTGTCAAATGTCACTGAAAAAAAATGGTTAAAAATTTAATTTTAAATTTTAAACCACCCACAAAAAGAAAAGCTCCCCTTAAAAAATATAAACAGTAGAAAATACATGTATGAAAAAAGCGACCTAAATTAAATAACCTTGGAGCAAAGCAGTAGCAATATTGTCATCGGATGCCAAGGAAAGGAAAAAATGTACATATGGACAATATACCAATACACATCAATAAGAACAAATGGATCAATAATAGGCATTACTTACGATACCATTTATTTATCTCCCATGGCCTCTTCTATGCCTGCAGCTCCTATGGTGCCCTTCAGTCACATGCTCTGATTGTCTTTGCCAATAAAATTTGACGGGGACCCTAAAATCTGCAGGGGGTTCCTTATGCAATGCTCCATGCACGTGGAACTGACTGCCAATCAGTTTTCGACCGAACGTTCCAAGGTGGCATTCGTGGTCATCCTTCTCTCCAGGAAAGCCCTCCCCTCTGGGACAGAAGAGACCCAGTGACTGCTAATCTCCAGGCTTTCTTAGCCGAATTCAGCAGTGTCTTCGAGGAACCTGTGCATGCATCCAATGCCAAAACAACACTCCTGAACCTGTGTCAAGGGGACTCCTCTGTCAGAGACTACACCATTTAGTCCATGCTCTGGCTTCGGGACTTTCGTGGAACGATGCTGCCTTATGTGCCACATTCAAAAAAGGTTTCTCCAGTCGAGTAAAGGATGTGCTGGCCACACAGGACCTTCCTTATTTATTGAGTTAGCTTATTCACTTGGCCACTTGCATTGACATGAATTTTTTAGACAGATAGGAAGAACTCCGTCATGAACACGAACCACTCCGGTCGCGTCATCTACCCCGTCTGCCTCTGGTGTTTCAAAGGCCTACTGAAGAAACTGCTCACTACATACGGGAAACACACTAACCTAGGCCTCATAGGAACGGCATCCCTAGGTTTAAATAGTCTCTCTCGACGTCTGACTAAGCCTGTGCGAATTCTGACCAGTTCTGGTATGCAGGTTCAAGTTTATGCCTTTCTGGGCTTAGAATCAACAAGGAATTTTATGGAAGTTTCCCTGATGATGAAGTATTGCCTCCTGGTGGTCCGCCTTGATAAACCTCTGGTCATTTCCTCTGTGAGCGTAGAACTCCTTAGCAACTCCATTCAGTATTGCACAGAACCAGTGTCTCTTCATGTGGGGGCTCTACACAAGGAGAAGATCACATTCTACGTGTTAGCCTGTTACCTTCCGTGGCTGCAGCGCCATGCCCCTATGATTAATTGGAAGACGGGTGAAGTCACATGCTTGGGTCAAGACTGCCAGTCTCATAGTCTTGTAGCACTTTGCCCGATGAGCCCCACTTCTCCACGGAAGCCCTTCAAGCCTCTGTCGGGTCTACCTGCTGAAAATCGGGACTTCACTGATGTATTTTCAGAGAAACAGGCTGAGACCCTTCAACCTCATCGTCCTTACGGCTGTCCTATAAATATGCTGCCTGGTACTAGTCTTCCCCGAGGCAGAGTCTATCCGTTATCCATACCAGAGACTCAGGCCATGTTGATGCTGCCACCACCATGTTTCACTGTTGGGATTGTATTGGGTCGGTGATGAGGAATGCCTGGTTTTCTCCACAAAGTTTTCTCCAAAAAGTTCAATCTTCGCATCATCAAACCAAAGAATCTTATATTCTCATAGTCTGGGAGTCCTTCATGTGTTTTTTTGCAAACTGTATGCAGGCTTTCATATGTCACTGAGGAGAGGCTTCCGTCGGCACACTCTGCCATAAAGCTCTGACTGGTGGAGGTCTTATACAAATAGGTGTGTGCCGCTCCTAATAAGATCCAATCAGTTTAATTAAACACAGCTGAACTCCAATAAAGGAGTAGAACCATCTCAAGGAGGATCAGAAGGACATGGGTAGCAAGTGAGCTAAATATGAGTGTCACAGCAAAGGGTCTAAATACTTGTGACCATGTGATATTTCAGTTTTTCTTGTTTAATACATTTGCAAAAATATCTATATTTCTAGTTTTTTTCTTTCAAGATGAGGTGCAGAGTGTACATTAATGAGCAAAAAAATGAACTTTTTTGATCTTACCAAATGGCTACAATGAAACAAAGAGTGAAAATTTTGAAAGGGGTCCATACCCACTGTAAAATATCTGGATCCACTCTGATGGCAAATTTAGGATCAGAAATGAAATCTTCCTTTAGGGCAGATTGGTTCTTGTCTTATGGATTTCAAAGTCTTCATCAGTAAGGGAAACTAAGTTTAAAAAACTCAATATTTCTTTCCTTTCACCCCCACCCCGTTTTCTTGAACTTGATGGCCATATGTCTTTTTTCAATCGTACTACCTAGTGTTGAGCGATTATTATCGACAAAGTTGAAATCGGCAAGGTTTTTATGGTGATCGAAATTTTTAGATCATGCGATAATTAAGGCTAAAATCTGTCAACATCTATTAAGATTTGCGCCATTTTTTGTCGCTTCCTGTAATTTTTGGGGGCCAGCAAATCAATTACAGAATAGAGCAGGGGGAGATGTGTGTGCGACGTCATGACTGGGATGTGTATGGTTGCGATTGGCTGGAAAAATCACATGACCTCGTTTTACATATAACAGCGTTTCCTGTTCAGCCTCAGTGTCCTCCTCAGCGTCTCAGAGCAGAAGGAAGTGCGCTCTGCTTGGTCCAAACAGCTCAGCGAAAAATTTTTATATTTCTTCACAGAGAAACCTCTACTAATTAGCTGTGATCCTTACAATTTAGTTAGATTAGAGATTGGAAGATTTATATAGTTAGTAGAGAATTTTAAAGGAGCATCTAACGCTGTAAAGTCACGGCGGGGGGCGGAGGGGGGCCCCCCCTGGCCGAACACAGAAAAAGCTCTATAAAGAATACTGGAAAAAAGTTCACCAAGACTTTGTGTAGACATTGCAAAACCTTATTATTAACAATTTTCTATTGAAATATTTCCTGGATATTGGGCAGCCTGAAATTAAAAGGATACACATCTTTCTAGTAACTGCAGGTCTCTTTGTTAGGTGAAAAACTCCACTTTTAATTTTCAGTATACATTTCAGATAGGTGTTTCATTTTCAATTTTGCCCATTCCACCTTTGTTGATATATCCACCTTGTACTTAAAATTAGAATCCAGCAAGTCCAGCACAGGTTGATAGGTGCCAAAAATTACCTTGTAATATCCGAATAAATTTCAGATACGTTTTTTTTGACTTTTGGCGCAATACAAACTTTTTTCATTGAGGCACCTGCACTTACATGTGAATACTGCAATTTTTTAGTCACCACAGGGGAATTGTTAGGTGCCAAAAAATACCTTTTTTTATCCGAATACATTTCAGATACGTTTTTTCACTTTGGCGCAGGCCACTTTGTTGATAGATCTACTTTGCAGTTTAAATTTTGAATACAGCAATTTTGTAGTCACCACAGGGGAATTGATAGGGGGCCAAAAATAACCTTTTATTATCCGAATACCCTTACGATACGTTTTTTTGCACTTTTGCCCTGTCCAGATTTGTTTATAGTGCCACCTTGCGGTTAAATTTGAATCCAGCAATTGTGTAGTTAAACCCCGGTGAATTGATAGGTGCCAAAAATACCTTTTTATTATCCGAATACATTTCAGATACTGGTTTTTTGACTTTGGCGCTCTACAACTTTGTTCATTGACGCAGCTTGCACGTAAATCTGAAAACACAATTTTATAGTCACCACAGGTGAATTAAAGGTGCAAAAAATACTGTGTATTATACGAAAACCAAACAGATACTGTTTTTTTACTTTGGGCGCACTACAGCTTTGTTCATTGACGCAGCTTGCACGTAAATTTTAAAACACAATTTTTATAGTCACCACAGTAAATTGAAAGGTGCAAAAAATACATTTTTAAATTATTCGAATACATTTCAAAACGTGTTTTTTTACTTTCCACTACAC
>JAODAL010027666.1:0-54558 GCA_025379985.1 Phyllomedusa bahiana | reverse complement strand
TTTAAGGTTTTTTTTCGATGGGAGCTCCCGGGTTCTTTTTTTCGGTGCCCTTCTTATTTATCCCGTTTTGTGGGTAATAATGGACCTAAGTAGGGGGTTTTTTTTTTAAAATTTAAAACCAATCCCGTTCTAGCGTTTTTTAAATTTTGCTAATCTTGGGGAAATTGAATTTGGGTAATGAGAGAATATTTTATCTTGAACTGTCATCTACTGGATTTTTCTTCTTTTTTTTCAAGACTTTTTGTTGTGTCGGGTTTTTCGGTTTTCAGTTGGGCATCAAATTTAAAAAAGATTCCAGGATATTTTTTTTTATCGCAACACTATGGGGAGTTCAACATATGCAGGGGGGTTCCCCGAATGTCCCGGGCCTTCCCTTCTTCTCTCTGCCCATCTTCATTCTGTTGGGACACCTTTCTCCCCAATTGTCTTCTTTTTCCCCCCCACGGTTCTCCAGTCCTTACCGTAAAATAAACTTTATCCAATTAACATCATGTTTACCCAATATATTATTTTTTTAGTTATTCTTTACTTCTGAAGAAGCGCGGTACACGCGCGAAAACCGTAAAAGTCTTTTTTAATTTCCCTTTTTTTTTTAAATTTTTGTCACGGTAATTTCCCGAGACATTTTTAAGAATAAAAAATTTAATGAAAAGTTTTTGACTTGGCTTTTTTCCCCTACACCTGACGTGCCCCGGGGTCCTTTTTTTCCTTATCTCCATTTTGTTTTGGAAATTTAAAACCGTGCCGCCCTTTAAGCCGGGTGTGTCAGCCTGCACTGGGCTTGGATTTATTCATCACACTGCTCCAGATCGTGGTATAACCAGGCACTGCTATAGACGCCGGTTTGGGCATCGCACTGCAGCTCGGGGATTCCTTCTCACACTGCTCCAGTTTCTGTGGGAAAACCAGGGCACTGCATAAGGCGCTGTTTCTCTGCACTGCAGCTCTGGGATTCCATTATCAATGCTCCGTGCTGCGGATATAACATGAGTTTAAGGCCGCTGTGCGTCTGCACTGGGGCCGGGCCCCATCATCGCACTGCCCAGTGACTGCAGGTTAAACCCCGTGCACGTCTTAGAGGCCGTGTTCATTCATGCGGCTCGGGGGATTCATTCATCGCACGCCCAGTGACTGCGGTATAACCTGCATTCTAAAACAGGCCGCGTGTCTTCTGCACTGCGGCCTGGGTTATCATCGCACCCCCATGTGTAGGTTTATAACCAGTGCACTTCTGGGCCGGTGTTCACCCCTGCATGCGGCTCGGGATTTTATCCTCCTGCTCCGGACTGCAGGATAACCGTGACTGTCTTATTTGAAGGGTGGTCGGGAATGGGGGTGTCATAACGTAGAGGGCAGCATAACCCTGAAATGGTTCCGCTGGGCACTGTTTTGCGCATTGTTTTTTTGGGATTTGTTCATCCGGACCCGGTTAGCCGGGCATTCCCGTTTTTGATTTTTTGGTGCCCTCTGAAATCTTAGACCAGGCTGTTTGGGTAATGATTGCTGGGATCCTTCCGAACTATCCGCCAATACCTCCGCAGCGCCTTCTTGTCTGCGCCTGCGCTGTGTCCTACTCCGTGACGATTTCCTCCGTGTTTCACTCGTTTCATTTTGGAGGAATCTTTCTTGTTTGAATCTTTTTTATAGATAAACGTCTTTCTGCTGTAGAGCGGCCACCGTGTCTCCTAACAAGTCAAGAGGATTTCCCTTCCCCAAAAATCTCAATATCTGGGTTTGTTTTTTTCACGCGGCCGCTGTCCCCGGGGCGTTGTTTCAGCCCCCACCACCAGGTGAGCACCTTAACATTCTTTTATTTTTACTATATATCAGACGTACTTTCACATACAGCGCCATCTCCCTTTTTTTTTTTTTATTCTTTTTTTTTTTAAACATAATTTTTATTAAATTTTCCCAATAACAAAAACAATAATAACTGTCCTTTAATGAAAAATTTTTACTCGACCACCAAGAAAAAAATATAAGGCATCATTACACAAAAGAAATACTAAGCTTTTAAAGTAAAAATAGCACAAAAGACATATTTTGGGCAAATAAGGGGGGGAAAGGCAAAAGACCGCTCCATCTTAAATAAAAAAAAGGGAAAACAAAAAAAAAAAATAAAAAAAAGGGTAACCCCCCCCCCCCAAAAAAAAAAAAAAAAAACACAAACAGGGGTCCCCATACGCAGTTATGTATAAGAGACAAATCACATGCACCGAAGAAAATCAAGAAGGCCGGGGTTTCCCTTTTTTAAATTCTTAAATAGAAGAAAGTGAAAAGACCCACTCACACCCAAAGTGCCCCAACCTTTCCCAACACGGGTTTTCCCCAAAAGAAGTAGATTGGAAGACTCCAGTCACATCCAGACCCTGCACCATTAAACCACTGTGTGTCCATAAAGGAGAGGGGAAGACTCCAGCCCAAACCCAAAGAGCTGCACCTTTTCTTCACTGGGGTCCATAGAACAATGGAAGACCCCACCCACACCCCAGTTTTCACCTTTTAATCGCTTGTTTTCCGGGAGAATTAGAGGGGAAGACTCCAGTCACCCCCAGACGGGGCACCTTTCCCATCCCCAATGTGTTCCCAATAAAAGTAAGTGAAATCCCCAAACACACCAGACTGTACCATTATCACTGTTTTTCCCCATAGAAGAAAGAGTGGAAACTCCGGGTTCCCATCCAGAGCGCACCATTCATCACTGTTTTGCCCATAAAAAAAGATGGAAGACCAAGACACATCCAAAAGCGCCCCAAATTTTCCCACTGTGCCCCATAAGGCAAGGGGAAGACCCCATCACACCAGACTGAAACCATTCATCACTGTGTCCCATTGAAAAGAGTGGAAGACCCAGTCACATCCAAGCGGCCCCCAAACCCCCAACTGGTTTTCCAAAAAAGGGAGATTTGGGAAGACTCCAGCACATCCAAGCGGGCACCTTTCAACTTTGCCCAAACCCGAAGTGGGAGGGGTTGGGACTCCAGTCACATCCAGAGCTGCACCATTCATCACTGTGTGTCCATAGAAGTAGAGTGGAAGACTCCAGTCACTCCCAGAGCTGCACCATTCATTACAGTGTGTCCTTTAAAGTAGAGGGGGAAGACCCATTCAAAACCCCCAAGCGGGCATCATTCATCACTGGGGTGTCCATAAAGTAAGTGGAAAAACTCCAGTCCCCACCCCAAGCTGAAAACCATTCTTCACTGTTTTCCCATAGAAGGGAGAGGGGAAAAGGACTCCATCACCCCATAGCTGCAACCTTCTTTACAGTTGTCCATAAAGGAAGGGGAAGTCTCCATCACCCCCAGAGTTTCACCATTCCATGGTGTGCCATAAAAGTAGAGGGAAAACCCTCCAGCCACATCCAAAAGCTACCCCCAAATTCATACTTTGGATCCATAAAAAGGTAGGGGTGGAAGACTCCATTTACATCCAAAACTGAAACCAAATTAAACACGGGCCATAAAAAGGGGTGGAAGACTCCATTCCCCTCCAAAGGCTCACCATTCATCACTGTGCCAAAAGAAGTAAGTTGGAAGACCCCCCAGTCACATCCCAGAGCTAACACCTTCATCATTTTTCCTGTCCATAAATAGGAGGAAAACCCCCATTACATCCAAGCTGCACCATTCACCCACGTGTCCATCGAATTTAGAGGGGAAACCCAAACATTTTCCCAGAGCTGCCCCAAATCATTACGTGTCCAAAGGGGAAGTGGAAAAACTCCAGCCCAAAACCAGAGCTGCACCATTTCATCACTTTGCCAAATTTGAAAGTAAAAGTGGAAGACTCAAGACACATCCAAGCTGCACCTTTCCCATCATTTTGGGGCATAAAAGGGTAGAGGGGGAAAACTCCAGTCACTCCCAGAGCTGCACCATTCCTCACTGTGTCCATAGAAGTAGAGTGGAAGCCCTCAAAAACACACCCCAGAGCTGCACCTTTCCCATCACGGGTGCCCCATAAAAGAAGAGTGGAAGACCCCCATCACTCCCAGACTGCACCATTCATCCTTTTTTCCCCATGGGAAGAAGAGTGGAAGACTCCAGTTACATCCAGAGCTGAAACCTTTCCCACACGGGTTGTTTTCCATATAAGTAGAGTAAAAGACCCCAGTCACATCCAGATTTTGCCCCCTTCCTCATTTGGTTGCCCCAAAAAAAGGAGATTTGGGAAGATTTCCAGTCACTCCCAGAGTTTCACCCATTCACCCCAGGGGTGTTTCCATAGAAGGGGAAGTGGAAGACTCCAGTCAAAACCAAAAGCTGCACCATTAAACACGCCATAAAGGGAGAGGGGAAGACTCCATTTAACAATCCAGAGCGCACCATTCATAAATTTTTTTTGTCCATAAAAATTTAAGAGGGGAAGACTCCCATTTTACATCCAGAGCTGCAACTTTCCCATCTTTTTTGGGGTCCCATTGAAGAAAGAGGGGAAGGGAACTCCATTTTAAAACCAGACTGAAATCATTCATCACTGGGGTGTCAATAGAAGTAGAGTGGAAGACCCCATTTCACTCCCAATTTAAAACCATTCATCACTTTGTGTCCATAGAAGTAGAGTGGAAGACTCCAGTTACATCCAGAGCTGCAACATTCATCATTTTGTGTCCATAGAAAAAGGGGAAGACCCCTTTTTAAACATCCAGAGCTGCACCATTCATTACAGTGTGTCCATAGAAGTAGAGTGGAAGACTCCAGTCACATCCAGAGCTGCACCATTCATCACTGTGTCCATAGAAGTAGAGTGGAAGACTCCAGTCACATCCAGAGTTGCACCATTCCTCACTTTTTCCCATAAAGGAGAGGGGAAGACCCAGCCCAACACCCAGAGCGGGCACCTTTCCATCACTGGGGGGTGTCCATAGAAGTGGAGTGGAAGATTTCCATCACACCCAAAACTGCACCATTCATCACTGTGTCCATAGAAGGAGATTTGGAAGACCCCATTTAAAACATCCAAGCTGCCCATTCATCATTTTGTGTCCATAGAATAGAGGGGGGGGGTTTTCCATTTTTACATCCAGAGGCAAAAATTCATAATTTGTGTCCTTTTAAGTAGAGGGGGAAGACTCCCAGTTACATCCAAGCGATCTTTCACACGGGTGGTCAATAGAAGTAAGTGGAAGACTCCATTCACACCCGAGTTTGAAACCCATTCATCACTGTTTCCATAGAAGTAGATTGAAAGACCCAGCCCAAAATCCAAATTTTTGCACCTTTTCATAAACTGTGTCCATAAAAGGGAGAGGGGAAGACCCTGTCACTCCCAGACTCACCATTCATCACGGCCCAAATTAAAAGTAGAGGGGAAGGGATTTCCAGTTAAAACCGGGCCTGCACCATTAATCCCGTGTGCCCCATAAAATTTAGAGGGAAGACTCCAGTCACATCCAGAGCTGCACCATTCATCACTGTGTTCCATAGAAGGAGAGTGGAAGACTCCAGTTACATCCAACTGCACCTTTCCCATCATTTTGGGGGCCCCATAGAAGTAGAGGGGAAGATTTCCAGTTACATCCAAGCTCCCAACTTTCATCACTTGTGTCAGGGGAAAGTAGAGTGGAAACTCCATTCACATCAGAGTTGCACCTTTCCCATCACTGTGTCCATAAAAAGGAAGGGGAAAGGGACTCCAGCCCACCCCCAAAGCTGCACCATTCATCACTGGGTCCATAGAAGTAGAGTGGAAGACTCCAGTCACACCAGACCCGCCCCTTTTCATCACGGGTTCCCCAAAGAAGGAAGTGAAAAACTCCAGTTACTTCCAAGCTGCACCATTCATCATTTTTTTTGTCCATAGAAGAAAGAGGGGAAAGGGAACTCCAGTTCATCCAGAGCTGCCACCTTTCATCCTGTGTTCCATAGAAGTAAGGGGAAAGACTCCAGTCACATCCAGAGCTACACCATTCATCACTTTGTGTCCATAGAAGTAAAAGGGGAAGACCCAAACACATTCCGGGACTGAAAACCTTTCACACTGTGTCCTAGAAGGAGAGTGGAAAAACGCGTAAACATCCAGAGCTGCACCATTCATCACTGTGTCCATAGAAGTAGAGTGGAAGACTCCAGTCACATCCAGAGCTGCACCATTCATCACTGTGTCCATAGAAGTAGAGTGGAAGACTCCAGTCACATCCAGAGCTGCACCAAATTACACTGGGGTCCAAAGAAGTAGGAGTGGAAGCCCTCCACCCCACATCCAGAGCTGCCCCCATTCCCCATTTGTGTCCATAAAAGAGGGGAAGACCCCCAGTCATTTTCCATGTTTGCACCTTTTTCATCACTGTGTCCATAGAAGTAGAGTGGAAGACTCCAGTCACATCCAGAGCTGCACCATTCATCACTGTGTGTCCATAGAAGTAGAGTGGAAGACTCCAGTCACATCCAGAGCTGCACCATTCATCACTGTGTCCATAGAAGGGAAGGGGAAACCCATTTTCCCTTTCCAAAGGCTGCACCATTCATCACTGGGGCCCCAATAAAAGGGAGAGGAAAGCCTCCCCCCACTCCCAGAGTTTGCCCCATTCATTACAGTTGGGGTCCTTTAGAAGAAAGGTGGAAGACTCCAGTCACATCCAGAGCTACACCATTCATCACTTTGTGTCCATAGAAGTAGAGTGGAAGACTCCAGTCACATCCAGAGCTGCACCATTCATCACTGTGTGTCCATAGAAAAGTGGAAAAATTTCCATTTCAAAATCCAGACTGCACCTTTCATCACGGTGTCCATAAAGGAGAGTGAAGACTCCATCACACCCAAAAATTCACCATTCAAAAACTGTGTCCAAAATAAGGGGAAAAGACCCCCCATCCAACCAGAGCTAAACCTTTCCCATCACGGTTTTCCTTTGGGTAAAAGAGTGGAAAACCCCCAGTCCCCCAGACTGAAAACCCATTAAACACGGGAGTCCATAAATAAGTGGAAGACTCCACCCACATCCAGAGCTGCACCTTTCCTCCTGGGGTCCAAAGGAAGTAAGTGGAAGACCCCAAAACACTTCCCAGAGCTGCCCCTTTCATCAGGGGGTCCAAAGAAATAGAGTGGAAGACTCCACCCACATCCAGAGCTGAAACCTTTTCCCATCATTTTGTGCCCTTTTTGAATTTTAGATTTGAAGAATAAAGCCCCAAAACCCGAGCGCACCAATTCCCCACTGTGCCCCATAAAGTAGAGTGGAAACTCAAGCCCAAAATCCGGGAGCGGCACCATTCACCCTGGTGTCCATTGGAAGAAAAAAAAAACCCGGCCTTTTCCCAGGCGGGCCCCAAATTCAATCACTTTTTGTGTCCATAGAAGAGAGGGGAAAAGCCCCCCTTACATCCAGAGCTGCAACATTCATCATTTTGTGTCCATAGAAGTAGAGTGGAAGACTCCAGTTACATCCGGGAGCAGCAAAAATTCATCCTGTGTCAATAAAAATAGAGGGGAAACCCCCAGTCACATCCAAGCTCACCTTTCCCATCACGGGGTTTTTCCCATAGAATTAAAAGGGGAATACCCCCAAGTCCATCCAGAGCTGCCCCAAATTCAACCACTGGGTTCCATAGAAGGAGAGGGAAAAAGACCCCATTACATCCTAGCGCCACCTTTCTCACTGTTTTCCATGGGAAGTAGAGTGGAAGACTCCAGTCACATCCAGAGCTGCACCATTCATCACTGTGTCCATAGAAGTAGAGTGGAAGACTCCAGTCACATCCAGAGTTGAAAACCATTAAACCCTGGTCCATCGAAGTAGGGGGAAGACCCCCAGTCACTTTCCAGAGCAGCACCATTCACCCACGTTTCCTTAGAAAAGAGGGGAAGACTCCAGTCACATCCAAGCTGCACCTTTAAAATCACGGGGTTCCAAAGAAGGGAGTGGAAACTCCATCATACCATTGGCACCCATTCATCACTTGGGGCCCCCAAAAAAAGGAATTGGAAAAAACTCCAGTCACTCCCAAAGCTCACCACTTTCAGTGTGCCCCATAGAAAGAAGTGGAAGACCCAGCACACCCAGACTGCATCATTCATCACTGTGTCCATAGAAGTAGAGTGGAAGACTCCATCACATCCAACTGCACCATTCACACTTTTTTCCAAGGGGAAGGGGGAAGACTCCAGTCACCCCCCCAAGCTGCACCATTCATTACTTTGTGCCTTTAGAAGGAGATTTGGAAGCCCTCCCGCCCAACTCCCAGAGCTGCAACCATTCATCATTTTGGGGTCCATCAAAGAAAGAGTGGAAGACTCCAGTTACATCCAACTGAAACCTTTCCCATCACTGGGGTCCATGGGAAAAGTGGAAACCCATTTCACTTTCCAGAGCGCACCATTCATCACTGGCCCAAAATAAGTGGAAGACTCCCACCCAAAACCAGAGCTCACCAATCATAAATGGGGTCCAAAAGTAGAGGGGAAAGGGGACCCAGCCCACTTTCCAAAGGGCGTACCATTCTTTCACTTTCTTTTCCATAAAGTGGGGAAGGTGGAAGACTCCATTTTTTATATCCAAGCTGCCCCAAAATTCATCACTGTGCCCCGATGAAGTAGAGTGGAAGACTCCAGTCACTCCCAGAGCTGCACCATTCATCCTGTTTCCTTGAAGTAGAGGGGGAGGACCCCAAAAGCCCACACCCCAAACGAAAATTTTTTTCATCACTGTGTCCCATAGAACAGATGGAAGACTCCATTCACCCCCAAAGGGGGCTGCCCCAAAATCATCACTTGCCCCATAGAAGAACTTTGGGGAAAACCCCTCAAGACACATCCAGGAGCTGAAACCATTCACACTGTGTCCAAAAAAAATAAGGGGAAAAGCCCCACCCACTCCCACAGCAGCACCTTTTCCCTCACTTTTCCAAAAGAAGAGTGGAAGACTCAAGACACATCCAGAGCTGCACCATTCCTCACTGTGTCCATAGAAGTAGAGTAGAAGACTCCAGTTACTCCAGAGCCAACTTTCCCATCATTTTTGGCCCAAATAGAAGTAGATTTGGAAGACCCCATTTAAAATCCAATTTTAAAATCTTTTCATCACTGGGTGTCAATAGAAGTAGAGGGGAAAAAAAGACCCCACCCACATCCAAGCTGCACCATTCATACGTGTCCATAGAAGTAAGTAAAAGACCCCATCCCCTCCAGAGTTCCTAACCATTCTTTCACGGGTTTCCATAAAGGAGAGGGAAGACCCCAGTTACTTTCCAAACTCCCCATTCATAAATTTTGTGTCCATAAAAGGAAGGGGAAGCCCTCCATCAATAACCCAGATCGGGCACCAATCACACTGTGTTTCCATAAAGAAAGAGTGGAAGACCCAGTCAAAACCCCAACTGCCCCAAATTCACACTGTGTCCATAGAAGGAAGGGGAAGACTCCATTTACTTTCCGGGAGTTTCCCCCATTCAAAAAATTTTTGTGTCCAAGAAGTAGAGGGGAAGACCCAATTTACACCCCAGATTTTGCAACAATCATCATTTTGTGTCCTTTGAAGTAGAGGGGGAAGCCCATTTAAACATCCAGAGCTGCATCATTAAACACTGTTGGTCAATAAAGTAGATTTGGAAGACTCCCCACACCCAGAGCTGCCCCAAATTAAAAATCACGGGTCCATAAAAGTTAAGGGGAAAAAAGACCCAGTCACATCCAGATTTTCACCATTCATCATGGGGTCCAAAAAAGGGAAAAAGGGGGGAAAGACTCCAGTAAACCCCCAGAGTTTGCCCCATTAAACACGGGTCCATAGAATTAAGGGGGAAAACCCCCAAAGTTAAAATCCAGGGGCTGAAACCATTCATAAACGGGTTTTTTTCCCTTAAAAGTAGAGGGGGAAGACTCCATCACACCAAGCACACCTTTCCCTCACTGGTCCAAAAAAGGGAAAGGGGAAGACTCCATTTCCCATCCAGAGCGGGCAAAAAAATTCATTACTTTTTTGTGTCCAAAGAAGTAGGGGTGGAAGATTTCCATTTTAACTTTCCAAGCTGCATCATTCATCTCGTGTGTCAGTAGAATTAAGTGGAAAAACCTCCATCACACCCCGAGGAAACCATTCATCAAGGTCCATAAAGGGAAGGGGAAGAATCCATTCCACATCCAACTGCCCCCTTTCCTCCCCTTGTTCCATAGAAGTAGAATTTGGGAAGACTCCGGGCACATCCAAACCACCATTCATCCCTGGGTCCAAAGAAGGAAGGGGGAAAGACTCCAGTCAAAATCCAGAGCTGTCCCAAATTTAACATTTTTGTCCATAGAAAAAGAGGGGGAAAAACTCCACCCACTCCAAGCTGCCCCAAATTCATAAATTTTGTGTCCATAAATTTAGAGGGGAAGACTCCAGCAAAAACCCAACTGCACCATTCATAAACGGGTTCCCAAAAGGGAAGAAAGGGAAGACCCCCCATCACATCCAGAGCTGCACCATTCATCACGGTGTTCCAAAGAAGTAATTTGGAAAAGACTCCATCACATCCAGAGCTGCCCCCAAATTAAACACTGTGCCCATAAAAAGGAGAGGGGAAACTGCGGGTCCCCTTTCCAAGCTGCCCCAATTCACACTTTTCCAAAAGGGGAAAGGGAGGGAAAAACTCCATCAAAACCCAAGCTGAAACCTTTCTAAATTGGGCCCCTAAAAAGTGAGGGGAAGACCCGGGCACATCCAACTGAAACCTTTCATCACTGTGTCCATAGAATAGAGTGGAAAACTCCAGCCCAAAACCCAAATTTGCCCCATTCACCCACTGTGCCCAAAAGAAGGAAGTGGAAACTCCATCAAAACCATGCTGCACCATTCATCCTGGGGGTCCATAAAGTAGAGGGGAAAGACCCCAGAAAACATCCAGAGCGCATCTTCACCCTGTGTGCCCCAAATTTTAAAATTTAAAAAAAATTTGGAAGACTCCAGTCACATCCAGAGCGGGAAAAACCATTCATCACTGGGGTTCCCTAGAAGGATAGGGGAAAGGGACTCCAGTTACATCCGGGAGCTGCCCCAAATTTTCTTTTTGTGTCCATAGAAGTAGGGGGTGGAAGACTCCAGTTACACCCAAGGGGTTTGCACCATTCACCCATTTGTGCCCCATAAAAGGAGAGGGGAAAAAAAGACCCCCAGTTCACTCCCATAGCTGCCCCCATTCATTTACAGTGTGTCCATAAAGTAATGGAAAATCCAGTAAAAATCCAGAGTTTGCACCATTCATCACGTGTTTCAATAAAAAGAAAGAGTGGAAACTCCATCACATCCAAGCTTGCACCATTCATCACGGGCCCCATAAAAAGGAGAGGGGAAGGGACCCCAGTCACATCCAAAATGCACCCATTCATCACTTGGGTCCATAGAATTTAGAGTGGAAGACTCCACCCACATCCAACCCTTGCACCTTTTCATCACGTGTCCATAGAATAGAGGGGAAGACTCCAGTTACATCCGGCTGCACCATTTTCCTCATTTTTCTGTCCTTTAAATAGAGGGGAAAAAACTCCATTTAAAACCGGGAGTTTGCACCATTCATCACGGGTTTTCCATAAAGGAGAGTGGAAGACTCCTCACCCCAAGCTGCCCCAAACCCATTACAGTTTTGCCCCAAAAGTAGATGGGAAGACTCCAATCACATCCAGAGCTGTACCATTTATCACTTTGTGTCCATAAATATAGGGGGGAAACTCCTTTCCCACATCCAAGCTCCCCATTCATCACCTGTGGTCCTTTAGAAGAAGGAGTGGAAGACTCCAGTCACATCCAGAGCTGAAACCATTCCACGGGTGTGCCCCTTTAGAAGTAAGGGGAAAGACTCCAGTCACACCCAAAGGGCTGAAACCATTCAAAAACTGGGGCCCCATAGAAGGAGATTTGGAAGACCCCCCAAAAAGTCACACCCAAAAAGTTTTCACCATTCAACACTGTGTCCATAGAAGTAAGTGGAAGAACCCCCCAGCCCAACCCAAGCTGCCCCCTTTCCACCCAAAGGGTCCAAAAGAAGTAAGGGGAAGACCCCAGTCAAAACCAAAAGCTGCACCATTCATCACTGTGTCCATAGAAGGAGAGTGGAAGACTCCAGTCACATCCAGAGCTGCACCATTCATCACTGGGTCCATAGAAGGAATGGAAACCCATTCACATCCGGGTCTGCACCTTTCATCACTGTGTCCATAGAAGGAAAGGGGGAAACGCAGTCACATCCAGACTGCGCCTTTCCCATCACTGTGCCCAAATTAAAAGGGGTTTGGAAGACTCCATTCACACCAGACCCGCCCCATTTCATAAAGGGGCCCAAAAAGAAGTAGAGGGGAAAAGACTCCAGTCACACCCCAGACCCCACCATTCATCACTGTTTTCCATAGAAGTAGAGTGGAAAAACCCCCATCACATCCAGAGCTCCCCCATTTAAACATGTGTCCATAAAAAGGAGAGTGGAAGCCCTCCATCACTTTCCAGTGCTGCACCATTCTCACTGGGGTCCCATAAAAGTAAGTGGAAGACTCCATTACACCCAAAGGGGGTGCTCTTTCCTCACGTGTGTCAATAAAAAAGAATGGGGAAACCCCCAGCCCACATCCAGAGCTGCACCATTCATCACTTTTGTTCATAAGAAAGAGTGGAAGACTCCATTTTACATCCGGGCCCACCCATTCATCATTTTGTGTCCTAGAAGTAGAGTGGAAAAACCCCGTTACATCCAAGCTGCACCTTTTCATCACTGTGTCCTAGAAGGAAGTAAAGACCCAGTCACTCCCAAGCTTGCCCCCTTCATTCCCATTGTGCCATAGAATAGAGTGGAAGACTCCAGTCACTCCCAGAGCTGCACCTTTTCACCCCCTGGTGTAAATAGAAGTAAGGGGAAGACTCCAGTTCACACCCCTAGCTGCCCCAAATTCATCACTGTGCCCCAAAACACGGAGAGTGGAAGACCCATCACATCCAGAGTTTGCCCCAAAATTCTTTCACTGTGTCCATTAAAGTAGATTTGGAAGACCCATTCACTCCAGAGCTGCACCATTTCTCACTGGTTCCATAAATAGAGTGGAACCCCCTCCGGGTTACATCCAAGCTGCACCTTTCATCATTTCTGCCCTTTAAGAAGAAAGGGGTGGAAGACTCCATTTACACCCCAACTGCACCATTCACACGTGTCCATAAAAGGGAAAAGGGAAGATCCAGCCCACTCCCAAGCTGCACCATTCTTTTAACAGTATGTCCAATGAATAGAGGGGAAACCTCCAACACATCCAGAACCCTGTACCATTTTATCATTTATGTTCCATGGGAAGTAAGGGGAAGGGACCCCCTCACACCAAGCTACCCCATTCATCACTCTTTTCCCCATGGGAATTTAGAGGGGGGAAGACTCCATCACACCCAGACTGCACCATTCATCATTTTGGGTCCATAGAATAAAAAGGGAAGACTCCTTTTCAAAACCCAGAGCTGCCCCAAATTAAATCACGGTGTCCATAGAAGGAGAGTGGAAAAACTGCAGTCCCCAACCAAACTGCACCTTTCCCAATCATTGTGTCCATAGAAAGAGGGGGAAAGGGATTTCCATTCCATCCAGAGTTTGCACCATTCATAAAAGGGTTCCATAAAGAAGAGGGGAAGCCCTCCAGCCCAATCCAACTGCAAAATTCATCACTGTTTTCCATAAAGTAGAGTGGAAGACTCAAGACACATCCAGAGCTGCACCATTCACCCAACTGTGTCCATAAAAGGAGAGGGGAAACCCCCATCACATCCGGGTTTTGCACCATTCACACTGTTTTCCCCCAAAAAGGGAGAGGGGAAAAGATTTCCATTTAACATCCAAGCTGAAACCTTTTAAACCCAACAGGGGTTGCCCAATAAAAGTAAGGGAAGACTCCATCCCCCAAAACCGGGCACCTTTTCATTAAAACCTGCCCAAAGGGTAGAGGGGAAGACCCCCATTTCCATCCAGACCCCAAAACCCAACCAAAAAAAAATTCATCATTTTGGGTTTTCCCCCTAAAATAGAGTGGAAGACTCCAGTTACATCCAGAGCTGCACCATTCATCATTTTGTGTCCAAATAAAGGGAAGAAGGGAAAAGACCCCATTTCCCCACCCAGACTGCACCATTCTTTACTTTTTGCCCAATAGAATAGAGGGGAAAAGACCCATTTACACCCCAGAGCGCACCATTCATCACTTTTTGTCCATAGAAAGAATGGAAACTCCAGCACCCCAGAGCTGACCATTCAAAAAGTTGCCCCCAATAGAATAGAGTGGAAGACTCCATTCACATCCAGAGCTCACCTTTTCATCTTTTGTGTCCATAGAAGTAATTTGGAAGACCCCATTTTACATCCAAGCCCCCCCCCCAAATTCATCACTGTGGGGTCAATAGAATTAGATTCCTTTCCTGCCCCAGCATGTAGAGACACCAGTGCAGGAGCTCCCTACTTTTGGGCCCCAACCAAACTAATATTGCTTCTATTTTGGCAAATCAAAAACGTGCACTGTAAAGGGGACATACCAGAAATGGTCACATTTTTAATTGCAGGCTCTCTGTCCTGCCCTCTGCTTGCGGGAGAAGACTTTCCCCCCCGGAGACCCTGAAACAAAACCTGCTCACCTGGGGGGTTTGGGAGATAAAGCACTCTCTCCTGTCGGCAGCTCCTGGATTGATCCCCCCTCCCCTTTCAAACAAGTGGTGACGCCCCAAAAATTGCCCAGTTGGACCCCCCCCCCCCCCTGCTGATAGGGAATGACTGCGGGCCGGCGGCGGCTCCCACTCTGCCCCCCCTGCATTTGCCCACGCGGCCAATCCAAAACTGCACTGCTTGCTGACAGCCCCTGTGCCCTCCATAAAATCAAGGGAGGGGGCCCTTTTTTATAAAATTTTTATAAAACGGGGCTGCGCCACCTGGGCCCCACACCTCGGGGCTCTGCAAAAACTCCCCCCAAACCCTGTTCTCCCCTCCCTGGGGGGGGGGGCCTTTTTTTCTGACTCCCAGACTGTTATGTTTTTAAACTCTCCCCAAAACACACCCTCAGACCCAAACTTTTTAACTTTTGGCGAAATCAAAGGTTGGCCGAGAAAAGGGTCCCTTTTACCAAAAATTTGATTTTTCATAGCTCTAAATCTCCTTCTTTTCTCCTTTCCTCAGGGACCGTTTCCCGCCCAAACAAGGGGCAAAGGCAAGGCGAATAAGACCAAAAGGGCGCTAAATCGACCAAATTATCCCCCGACATGCCAAAACCCAGCAGACAAGTAATGTTGAGAGTACAAAAATTTGCGGGGCCCCCCCGCCACTCTCCCCTTTCCCAAACCCTCCGCCACAAACGCAACCTCCTCTGAAAAAACACTGATGGCTCGAGAGGGCCGATTGATGACTCCATGGTGGGAAAAAAAAAATTTTGGCCTTTGGGGGTGGCCCAAAAATGGTTTCCAAAAATATCCAGGAGACATTGGAAAGCGACGATCCCTAAAAGTCAGGGCCCATGTTTTTCAAAATCCAAAAAGATATAAACCCAAAGAAAGGCTCAGCCCCCCGATACCACGAACGGGCGCCCCCAAAAACTGGGAGAAAAAAGCTGGACTCCACCCACCGCCCCTGGCCCAACTGGCGCTCTGAAAACCCAGGGGCTCCGGGATAAAGGGGACACTTGGGAAAAACCCCGGCCTCCCCGGGAAACAACCTGCACTAAACGGGACCCAGAGCCCGGTGGCAGGAGAGATCTACATTCCTTTTGTGAGGCCTATTTGCCAGAACTCTTAGGGCTGCCCCCAACCCAGCAGAGTGAGAAAGCCCATAGAATCCCCCAGACCGGCGATCCCTTAAATCCTCAGCCAAGCGGGACCCACAATTTCACCCATCCTGAAGAACCCCCCAGGGCCAGTGATTTTTAAAATTCGGGATTTTAAATGAAAAAGTCTTTCATTTTCCCGGGCCTCAAGCAGCCACGGGAAAAAAAGGGGGAACATAAGAGTCTTATATTTGGAGATTTTCTTGGAGGGGGCCCAAAGCGCCCGTCGACTTTTCCATCACTGTGCTCCCCCTCTACCCCAACACATTAATTTTGCCCTCACCTATCCGGCTACCCCGCGAATCAATCACCCAGATGGACCCCTTGCCCACCTTCAAAATCCCCAGAAAAAATTTTTCAAGGACCCCTGAAAACCCCTTCTTAAATCTACACAGGGAAAGGGGAGGCCTCTTCCCCGGATTCTCCCCCCCTAAAAAAAGAAAAGTTCCAAACTGGTCAAGACTTCACCGCCAAAATCACCTCCCGGGGAAAATTTTTTCCACCTAAGGAAAAAGCTCCCGCCCTGTTTGGGCGTGCGGGACCCTCGGGAACCCTAAACATTCTCTGCAACCTTTTTATCCTTATTCTTTGGGGCACTCCCCCTTGTTAATTTGCCCCCTTTTGCTCAATTTTTTTTTTTCTTTTTGGGTACCTTTTCCCCGGTCAAACTTTAAATTTAATTGTCAGGGCGGGGCCTGACCTGCAGGGATTGGAGACGCGGGGTCACACTCCTGGAAATCCTGACTTTTGGACCTCCGGGAGGGGTTTTTACTGCTCCAGACTAAGAGTGGAAAAACAGAGGAGCCCATTTAGGGGGCTGTTGGGGGGCTAATCCCCTTTTTATATGAGAACACCCCTTCCCCCCCCCCCCCTCCCAAAAAAAGGCCCGGAGGCTGGGGTGGGGGGCCCCAACGGGAGACGAGGCGAGGGCCGGAGATCTCCGGCGCCCAAAACAAAACCCACCGAGAGCGGGGAAAGGTGCCCCGGGGGAGAGGGAAGGAGGTGGCTCCCCCTGTACCGAGGCCGGAAAAAACTTACTTCGCTCCGGGCGCGAAGCGCTTAAAAAAATCCGGAGAGGTGGGGGGTGAGCTGCGGCGGCTGTACCCTCTGAACTGCGGGCAGGGCACGCTCTTTTCGCCCAGGGGAAAGGGGAAAAAAGCGGGCGGAACGCGGGGGCGGGCCGGAGACTGCCTGCCCCTGGCCCCGGGAGACGGACGCATCGCCTTTTCACCATAAGTGCAACGGGGGAAGGGGGAAAGCCCCTTAGGCACGGAGAGGCGGGGTTGATTTGGTGTCCCCGGGCAGTTACTTTTAATAAATACACCTTGGCGCCATTCCACTCGGCCAGATCGATCACAAAGGCCGAAAACGCACGTGCCCGGCCCCCTCTTTAACGCACTTGAGGGGGCACGCCTTCCCCTAACTTTTACCTGGACTTTCGGGGAAAAGGGGGGTAATGTCATTTGGGAACCCCCCGGACTAATCCTCATTTTCTCCACATTATATTTTTGGGGGCCTCTGGAAAGTAAAAAACTGGACTTTTTGGGGTTTTCTATTTTTTATATCCCCCAAGAACTCTGGGGCCGCTATTCCAACTAATGCACGTGTCTCCAGCCCTGTGTAATCTCATTACCATAACTGGGCCTCGTGGCGCCACCTACTGTGTGAATTACAGTACTAGTACTCCCTATACTCCATCCTATAACTGCCTGTCCAAATCTCTACTGCAGCTGTCCGTTACTAACAGTGACTCTCGCTGAAGGTCACTGCTGCTGGTTTTTACATTAAAGACTGCTCTCTGGGGGTCCCCTGACTCCTCATGCATTGTCCATGTTGGCTGGTAGTGTCATTTCGGTGTGAGAGTCCAACTTCCGTTTAGTCCGCAATAGGAACTCTAGGGCTCCAGCTTCTGCACAAAAACAAACTACAAATGGACACAAAGAAGCCAAACAGATGAACTCCACCGTCCAGATTCTCCGCCCAACGGAGCCTTTGATACTGTGGGGGGGGGGGCCGAGAAGATTATGCGGCATCGCAACCTGCCAGACCACATTGACCACCTGCAAATGGATATCAACAGACTCCGCTACGATGTGGATAAGATCAAAGAAAGAACCGTAGAGGAGTGGGAGACGCCTCGACTTCTAATCAGGAGTCCATCCGTACACTGCAGCAACAATTGAAAGAACTCTACAGGCTAGGGCAAGAGGACGCTGAGATCGTAGTCATGCGTAATAATGTGGCGCATTTTAGGCTGCCGGAGCGAGTGGAGGGCTCCTCCTCAGAAAATTTTGGAGCATCTGCTTAAGGAGATTTTGCCCCCATTGTACCAACCTTTTTTATCAAGCTTTGTGGTTGAACGTGCCCACCGTTATCCCGACGAAGCCATTAGCCACCCGGGCGCCCCCGCGCCCCTTTCATTATGAAACTCCTCCATTATAGGGATAGAGATCTTGTATTGGCGCCCGCCAAAGAAAGGGGGACATATGTTCGAAAATAGCAAGTTATCCTCTATCCGGACTTTACATTCTGAAGTGCAGAAAAGAAGGAGGGAATTCACACATGTGCTGGGGTCGTCGAGGAGGCCGGCATAAAATATGCCATGTTATTGACCCCACTAGACTGAGGGATCCCAAATCGGGACCACAGTTTCTTCTTCACAACGCCAGAGGAGGCCTCGGATGTGCTGGATAGACGAGTCTCGCTGAACGCCGCAGATAGCCGTGATGATCATGACTGACATGCCGGCCCCCCCAGACTTGTTCTGACAACGGTTATTATTCCTGTGGTTTTCATTATGCAGGTCTACTTGTCTTCTCTCTCTCATCCTCTGAGTACTTATTCATTGCAGGAGTTCATTCCTTATAGGAGCGGAGAGGAATCGACCACCAATTCACAAAATTCTAAAGGAGGCAAACATCCCATTTCGTGTGCCTTTTTCAGTGTACTTCCCTAGCACCTAGGTATATGGTTTACCGCACTCTTGTGCTTTCCACGATTTCTGTTCTTTAACAGTTTAGGTATGATTGCGGGATTTGTATGCTCGGGCAGTTGGGGTGGCTTTGAGCAGTGAGGGGCTGCGGCTACATTTTTTTTCTTTTTTTATTTTTTTTTTAGGCCCGGTTGGCCTAGGTTGGTGTTTCGGAGTGATTGTTTATGGGTGTGTGTGTCAGTCTCTGGTCTGTAAGTTGTCTGTGTGGTGCACTTGTGAGTTTCGATATTACAATGGCGGATTGCGAAAAAATAGTGTCCTGGAATGTCCGGGGATTAAACTGTAAAACTGAAAAGGGCACTCGTCAAACTCACAGCCTAGCATGTTATTTTCAAGAGACTCACGCTTAGGGGCAAGAAGATCTTAGCACTGAACAGAGGCCTAGACAGAGGGTCGTGCAATATCACGCATTTTATTCTAATTATGCTCAGAGGGGGTCTCGATATTGATCAGGACAAATCTCTTCCATTCCAGGTAGTAATTTTTTTAATAATTTTTTTTTTATCTACAGGATCTCCATAATAGACCCATCGGGGAGATATTATGTAGCTCTTACATGTGAAAATGATGGGGTTCTGAATTCCTTGTGAGGGGGAATTTATGTCCCGCCTCCCCCGAATTTAATGTCCCGAGCCTCCCCTTTCACGACAGTGGTAGATTTGTGGACACCCTAATGGCAATGGGTATTCGCCGTACCCAGGGGATCCGCTACTCCTGATTAGGGGACTTCAATGCCACTTTGGATCGTGACATGGACCAATCTCTATCGCTCAAGTCGACCATAGTAGAAGTCTTAAAAGACTGGAGCAGAAACTCATGGTCTAGTGAAGGCGTTGAATGGCTACTATCCAACAGAGATAGAAGTTCTCTTGTTTCCAACACCGGCTCATAATTCTCTCTCTCGACAGATTTGGCTTCATGTGTCAAAAGAAGATTTTGCACATGATACCGGTGGCTGAATAACCTACCCCCGGGAGATATCAGACCATGCACCATTGAAACTAAAATTATCCTCAGCATTGCGGGTATCGGAGAGATAATGCGGTTGAATCCCGAGATGGTTAATGAACCAAAAATTTCTGGAGTACGCTGTTCGGATCAGGTATAACGTACTGGAGGTCAATGAGGGCATTGCTTAAGACCACTAGTGGAGTTGTAGCCACTGAAGGCTGATTCTTAGGGAGAGTTATAAATTGGAACTATAGCACGCATAGGGCCGACCTAAAGGAAACTAGAAGCTGTGGTTTTAGAGAAATAACTGCATATGTGAAGGATCCATCCCTAAAGTACTAAAAAAGGAAAAAACCCCATTGAGTTATTGTGCTCAAAGTCACTACACGCTTACCACCTGTCAGAGAGTACACTCAAGAAGAGGCTCCTCATGTAAAAAAAGTCTATCTTTGTAAGAGGGGAGGCCAACAGAAATGTGTAGGGCTACTGCATTCCTGGCCAGAGCAGAGGCACCGGTGATGTGTAGCCATGTGGTTTGTGCAATGGAGCGCTGCATCGGAATCCAGGACAGAAATGTGACGCTGTGTTGCCTCTATTACAAGGGGCTCTATGCATTCCAGAACTAACTTACCGACAGGGAAATAACTCGACTTTGCCTAGATACGTTGGATATAACCTGCACTGGTTCCCTGTGCGGAGGTAGAGGATTTGGCCAGCCGACATATCCGGCGGTCAGAGATCAGTAAGGCTGTGGGGAGACTGCGACGCATAAGACACCAGACGTCCTGATGGTTTTCCAGCAGAATTGGATATAAGCAAGGAATACATACAATGTAGTGGTAGGCTGGAGAGGTGTTTGTGGCGCAGATATACGGACTCCCTGCCACCTTCCTGATCTCTGAGGCATGAATCACAATAGTCCATAACCAGCAGACCCCCTGACACTGCAGCTCATATTAGGCCAATTTCCTTGCTTTAATTTGGATGGCAAAAGATCTTGGCCAAGGTCTGGCTTGCGACTGAACAGGCGTGAAACTGACATTAGTGTGGTACAGTGACCAGACGGGTTTTTATGCCAGGGAAAACTGCTGATGAATAAACCTGAGGCGCTATTCACCACAACTTGCAAGTCACTCACACAATAGCGGCGGCTAGGTGTGATGCGCTGCCTAAGACAATGAAAAGGCTTTTTGTACTCGGTAGAGTGAGATTTATGTGGAGTACTGCAGTTGCGGATGGGATTTCCTCCCAGTTTTATTAAATGGCTGCGCCTATTAAATCTTCACGCCCCACGGCGATAGTCCGAGAGATAAACGGGCTGTTAGTCTCTCCTACCCGTTTTCCACAGAAAAAGAGGCACTTAGGCAGGGGTGCCCGCTATCATACCTATGCTGCTTTTCGCCCCGGCCTTCGGGGATGGTTGGTTTGCGTGTAGTAGAAAGTTTTCTCATGTAAATGCAGAATGAACGTGCACTGGATATATACTTGGGAGATCCGTGGGACCTCTTTGGAGTGTCTATTAGAAGGTGGTGAATGGTAGTTTTTGAGGTTACTCTGGCACTGCGAGTAAATTGGGGAAAATCTCACACTGATCATGTTGGAATAGACGTTTGACACCGAGGTCGGTGACACCCCATCTCTACCCTTCAAAATTGTCTAACACAATTTAAATAACTAGGACAATGTCATACATAAAGACATGACAAAATTTACTGGAGCTCAACCTCCAGCCTGTGGTGCGACAAGTAGAGCTAGAGGCTGAAGAGACATGGGCCAAACCTTCCTCTGTCCCTTAATTGGTAAAGTGAACATAAATAAAAATCGGAGCTATTAGCCCAAGCCATTGCTATTACCCAGCTTCCTATATCTGCACTGAGAGTCCCTGGGATACTTCCTCAAATCACACTTTACGCTGTTTAGACAAACTATTCTTTCTCTGTCCTTGGGTAGGGTGCCCCTCCCAGCGTTCTGAGCAGGGCCACACTTAAAGCCCCGTAATGAACAGAGGTGGTCTTTAAGGGCATTTTTCCGACCTATATGTCTATTATGTAGCGAAATCGAGTTAGCACAATTTCCCTCAAAAAAAAATGGTTTTCGAAGGTTAATAATGAATAACCCTTGCTGTAGATACTAGAGTGCACTTGATAGGAACGATATAGTGAGGACTATATGGCCAATCTACCTTAATATGTAGTGGAATTGTTTCGGCATCATTACACTCCACTGAAGAGTGCATGCAGTATCAGTCTGGAAGAAATGTATTCACCCATAAATGGCCATAGTGGAGAGGAAAGTGCCTTGGTCCCGCAGTTGTCCCCTTTATGTGTGCAACCGTAAATTGCCTGAACTCATGGAGCTCCCTAGAATATGGATTATTTGGTGGGCTAGCCCTGGTGGGTGAATACCTTACTCATTTATCATAATAAGAGGCACATTCGACTGACGTTCACCTTGAACTCCAGTTGCAATTTAAACCTTCCAAGGATCCTTCGTTCCGCTACTATACAGCTCCTACACGCGTGGCTACACAATTGGAACTGATTGGAGTCCTTCTCAACTAAAGGCTACCTGGAGGCAATCGCCCCCCGTAAGACATATGTCCTCCTTATGAAGCCGGTTTCTTCATTCTATTATATAAGGCCATTTATAGGATGCCAATATTCCCCTTTGACGGTCCTCCTTTGAGAGATGGATAGGGAAGTCCCCATCCATAACCAAATGATGCGCTCTCTGAATGTAAAGACCTCCTGGCGTCTATCGGCTATTCGAGCGCCCAAGATCAACTAATTACAAGTCAAGTGGCTCTCCAAGAGGTATACCTCTACACCGGTCCGACTCTATCAAAATGCGATTGTTTGCGCCTCAGCATCCTTTTCCAGTGGTGTGGTGCGAGAGAAGGAGAGGGAACGGCTTGCTTGCACATGGTTTGGGACTGTCCGGTGCTGCAAGCACTACTTGGCGGGAGATCCAGCGGGTATACTGGATAGGAGTTGGGCCTTTTCCTAATGATTGCTCACACTGAAGAGTAGTCTTCTGGGAATTGTAGAAGAGTTAAAATATCCCGAGTTAGAGTGAACCCGACAACCCTCTACTTACTTCTGCTTTTTTTATGCAAAGAAAAATAATCCTTTTGAACTGGAAGCCGCCCTAAGGCCCCATCTTAGAGCAACCGGAAAACAGCTGGTTAATTCTGAACTCCATCGATATAAAGCCACTAGCCGCTAAGTGTTTGTCCCCAAGCGTACTCTCAGCATTTTGGAGTAACGGACTGCACTTCAGATGGTGTAATGGGGATGGCAATTGGAAATGGATATGTAGACCAATACTGTACACATTGTACAATGAGGGAATGAATTGATGAGTTAGTGAGTGGTGAGGAGCAGAAAACTGAACAACAATTAGAGAATATACCGAGGTACTTATATATTTCTAGTAAGACTACATAGTCTCCCTTCTCCCTGATAACAGTGGACATCGTATCCAATTAATAGTAGTAAAGGACTCTAAAACTACTGTAGCACGATTATATGTGATTACTCCTGTGCGAATAACCACCAAAATGTCCGAAATGATTATTCTTCAATAGTAATACTTTTCAGCGAACTGAAATCGACTCCTTATGCTTTCTGTGACGGTTAATGTGAGAATTTGTTTCTATATACCTTTTTAGAGACCTATTTGAAAAACCAGAAAATAAAACCTTTAAAAAAAAAAAACTTTTATATATGACAGTTCTTAATGATACCATTTGATAATGATATAGACCCTTTCCCACACGAATATGCCTTAACGCAATTTGGAGTCCCTGGTGGGGACAATGTTTGCACTAATTGCCTTACTTGTACTACTCCTCTACATTATTGATTGAAAGTAAGGAAATTCCAATAGCACATTGGCATTGCGGAGTTGGTTTTTGTGGTTTCCGCGCCCAAGTGGTGCTTCTTTGTTTTGTTTTTTCTGTTCAGTTTTGGTACCTTTCTTTGTTTTTTTGTCTGTACTAGTTTTTTAGTAGGATCCTGGATGCAATGCTGTGGATGTCTCGCGATCTTCTCTAATCACCTGGTGGTGAATCCATCCTTCACATCACTTGCTTTCTGCTATAATTCTTTGTCCACTTATCTTTATACAGAGTAACATCGTGGAACGTTAAGGTAATTGAGTGGTCCCCTTCTAAGAGAATTAATGATTCTACTTTCACCTCAAAAAATTAAAAACAGACATCAGCCCTCCTTCAGGAAACTCACATTGGAGGAGGGAAGGATGATCAGCAGGCTTAATGCCCATTGGGTGGGCTCGGTTCTGGGCTCTTCCAATCTAAATGGTCATTATTCCTCATCCATAAAAAGGTCTCTGCATTATTTCTCACTTGTTAGGATCCACCCATGATAGTGAGGGCCGGCTGGATTCATGTATCCTTGAAAGTCTCCGGGAACATGTATATTTCCATCTATTAATATCCTACGGTCCTCATGCCAACCAAGGGTCCCTTTCATAAAACCCTGACAGACCAGTTATCTATTGACCCTGAACCTCTTAAAATTTGTGGAAGGGGATTTTCCAAGTCCTGGTGGTTGTAATAATCCCAGGAAAAAGAGAATCTGTCCATGATAGCCCTCCCCAGTATTTCGCTATCCCATAGACCCCCCACATTTGGCATAATTGTTAACTCAGACTCTCATTTGGTTTATACGTAGGAGGTCTCCTCAACCTGATAGGAAGGGACTATTCCACTTATTTATTTCCCATCCTCACAATTTCATGGTCCCTGTATTGATTATATTTCTAATTGCCTACACTCCCCAAGCCATGCAAATGGTGTAAATCTCTGAAGATATTTTAGGATTTAGTTATATATCAGATCATGCCCCTTTTGTCCTCGAATCACTGACAGACGCTGTGCTCCCAAGGGTACAAGATTACCTCTGGATGATTCCCGTCTTACCTAAATTTAGGAGGGATGAAAAGTGACTTTGCTAATATCCTACGAGGGTGGTGTGCTAGCAGATTTAACAAGACAACCTAGAGGGGATAGACGGATCCATTCTATACTTTGGGAGAACAGCTATAGCGGTCATTAGCGGCCACCTGATCGCCTACACTAACACCTGTCAGAAGTAGGTTGGCGGATCAAATTTAGATTTTGTATGACAAGTGAGTAGCTTCGTCATCTTAAACTGATTTTCTCCTCTAACCCAACTCCATGCAGCCAAACTCCAATGACTAGCCATTAAAAATGAGATGAGCGGCTGCTTGGAGTGATAGAGTAGGTGGTCCCGGCGTATCCCGGATGTCAGCTAAATTATCGAGAGATTTGGGAACAAAAGCGGGGCGGCTTTTAGCCAATTTTGTCTAAGGGGATTAACTGGGTCCAAGTATCTATGCACTGAAGGACGCTAGCGGGAATATGCAATATTCTGCTACTGCTATAAATAATGGGTCCCAGAGCGCTGAGTTCCAATGAACCATTTATATTCACCACAGAAGTACTAGTCTACTAAATGACAGGAGACACCCCAGTCAGAGCTGGCTTGCGCGTCTGTCTCTCCACCTCCCCTTTCTGAGGCAGACAGGACTACCTTAACCAACCACGTTCAAAATGAAGAAAATCTCTATGGTTATTAAGAACTCTTGGGAGGTGACTTCCGGTTCCGGCGCCGTCGCATAGAGGCCGCAGTGAGGACGGCTCCCCGCGCCCGCCGGCTTTATAGAGCGCAAATAAGCTGTTTTAATACTGGCGCAGGACCTGGAGCCGGACCATACGGAGGATAGCCCGCCCGCACACCGGAGATTCTGTTCCGACGGGGATCGCGCGCAGTGACCGCGGACTCTGTCTACTACCCGCTCTCAATTATTTCAACCCGACGCGGCGACACAACGTGAAGCCCCGGGCCCATCCTGCCCTGCTTCCTGAAGGGGGGCGCTAGTATCAGGCGCGCACGAGCAGCACAGCAGAGGCTGGACGTCCTTATCCTGTTGTCCCCCGCTGAAGTGGGTAAGTGAGCTATTCCCCTGCCCCAATAACCACCCCAGAGTACTGACCAACTGCCCGGAGTAAGGGGCTTATATACGGCTGGCAACTGCCATACATAAGCACTTAACCCCAGCTGCCTGCACACTTGCCACTCAGTGTGAGCACTTCTCTGCAGAAGGAGGCCCCCTCACACAAGCTGCCAGAAGGGGGTTACAAACACCCCCACGTTCCTTCTGCCATGTTCTACTCCCTGATGGAGAAATACTTACTACCGAAGTCCCAAAGACCGGAGCAACCACGAGTACCAGCCTTCGGGATATACATAAAATTGGCCTCCCACCAGCCATGTTCCGGCCAGGGAACAGGGAGAGAACAACACAGCAGTGCCAGCAGCAGCAGGGGGGAAGTCTGAACGATTATATAATGAATCCCTTACCTGATTCTGCCCCCAGGGTTCCCAGGGTTCGCAGAACCCAGCCTGCAACAGGTGCCCGATTTGATTACAAGCTCCAGGCGTACAGAGAAGTGGAACAAATAGGCCCCAGACCCTGCAAGCGGCTCTGTGAAATCCACCGTCCAGGCCTCTCTGATCAAGCTACAGCAGGATGTTCAAGCTCACTCTGCAAACTCGAAGAATTAGAGAACAGAGTGAATGACCTGGAAGACCGAACAACAGCACTCCGTGAAAGCCCGTCTGAAAGCTCTGCTCCAGAAGCACAACTGGTGCAACGAAGAACGCATCGAAACCTTAATAACCGACTCCAGGCGGATATACCTGAAGGCTGTGGGTCTCCCTGAATCGTTTTCAAACAGCCGACCTACACACCCTCTCAGGAAGAGCTGCCCTGCTGCCCACTTGGGCATCAACCACTGGCTGCCGTAATCGAAAGAATACAACCGTCGTAGAGCCAGATGTAAGAACACCCAACATCTAAATCTCAACAGCGACAGAAGAGCCCACGTGTGATAATGAAGTTCCTGGACTTTAATGACAAGGCTGAAATCCTGAGGGAGCGTATCGCAGGCTCAACAATCCACTACTACTGCCAGGGGCATAAAGTGCTGCTATTGAAAGATTTCTCCGCAGGAGGTTTCCACAGAAGAGGCGCGCCTTCAGCAAAATTTGCACTGCACTATTTCATCAGAAGATCCCCGATTCCAATTCTGTACCCGGGGCCACCTCTTCAAGAGGCTGGATTCTGATGGCTCCGCACAGGTTATCTAAATTCAGCAGTGGAAGCGGATAGAATCTGCGTGACATCCTGACAGCTTCAGAGAGGCTCCCCCTCCATAACACCTGCTCGAACACCGAGATCACCTGAACGACAGCAGCTGACTCCAAGAGACCTTCAAGAGAGGACGGTGAGAGGGAGCTCATGGACTCGCTCACGATCCTCTATCACACCTCCACTCCAATCCTAAAAAGGGTCGGCCATAAGGGGGGAATGGGCCGATGACGGAGGCGCCAATGGGACTCTTAACTCGGACTGAGTTTTCTGACCAAGCCTGCTCGACGAGGATCAGGTTTTGGGGAGGGAGGATGGGCTTGTTGTAGCGGACAGCACACCCAAGAGTTGTTCCCATCATTTTCCTTAGTTGAAGGGAACGTGGAGTAACACAGGGTCTTTATTACGACTGTTTTTGGATGTAACTCCTTTGTGCATAATTGTTACCATACAGGCAATCTAGAAAACTCAGAAAATTCATAGTAGCTTAAAAAGGTTTTGCCGTGGGGGATGGGGGGTACTAGTTCCTACTCACTAGGGGTGTTTGCATGCTGAAGGAAAAAAGGAAGTCCTCTCCAACGCACTGAAGCGGTGCATGTAACAGCCCTCCTTCATCAGCTCATTTTTACATTTCTGCCGCTTGCATATGTTTGCATGCCTGTTATTGCCAGTATTACTAGCTTTGTTAAATTTGTCAGTGTCCTAGCAGCTTCCATCTTCCATGCTCTAATTCATGCCCCCGATGATCTGCCAAAAATTTTGAGTCCACCTAACATATTAAGTGCCAACTGCCGCAGCTCTACCCACATAGAGAAACCTTTATATGCGGATCATCTCCAGGAACATAAAGGGCTCCGTTCCCCAATAAAACGCGATGAAAGGGATCCGGCATCTAAAGCGACTTCGCCGCTGATGTGGGTTCTCCTACAGGAATCGCACTTGCAGGCTGATGACATTAAGCGGTATTGGATAAGCTGTGGGTGGGTCACGCCCTTTGGCTCGCCCGTCTACGTGTGGCAAGGCAGGGGTGGTCACAGGCTCATGCTCATAAAAATTTCTCCTTTTGAACCTGGTCTCACACGAACACGACACTGAGGAAGAGTCGCGCACTTAGTAATCAAGTGGGGAAAATGTTGACCTTAGCATCTTTAATATCTATGGACCCAAATGTCAGAACCTGGTATTTATCAGGGAGTTAGCGAGAGATTTGTGCCGATACAAATCAATGCCAAATTATTGGAGGAGACATGACTGTGTCCTAGAAGCCAGTGGAGGATAGGAGTAGGAGGCCACATCCAAGACAGGCAGAAAAGTCATTTCCAAGTCTGAAACGGGAGTTCTACCGCCGCCGTCTCGGACCGAGATATCGCGCCAACTAATCTCCACACTGTTGGAGGCGAGCGGATCCTGATGAGCGGGGACTACAACCATTACTCCCCCGGTTCACCATCTGGTCTAGGTATGGACCATCTTCTGTATTCTGACACCCTTCAGAACAAGAATTGAAAGTGCCAGATTTTGAACATGGTCATCTCTGATCACTCCCAATCTCTGCTCTGTGGACTTGATGGAATTCTTTCTTTCCAGAGAGGTGTCAGACTTTATTTGGAAAGTTTTCCTTCTTATCTTGCACAAACCGGATACGTATTTGCTGAGATGGTCAGAGGGTTGGTGGATGACCTATTGCTTCGACAACCAGTTCCCAACCGGGAAGATCCTTCACTCTACTGGCGACAGCAAAAGGAGTGCTCTAGAGGCAGGGTTTTAAGCCTATAGACCGTCGCGCATTACAAACGCAAGCTGAAGTAGGCCCTATTTGACCGCCTCAGAAAAGGAGTTATGGTAGACTATAAGACCTAATACTTGGGGATAGCTCTGACAAAACCCAAACGGGAATGGAACAGGCCAAGCGGGAGTTGAGACCTTTTGGGCGGATCGTTATAGAGGAATTACATAGGTCACCTTACACTCCACACTCTTCATATACAGAAACAAATCCAGTAAACTTATTTCCCGCTGCTGAAAGGGGCCTACAAACCTGCACCACATTCAAGCTCTACCGCCCCGGAAGGTACCATACCACTGATAACCGGCAAGGATAAGATTGAACACGCTCAGAACAATTTTATGCTTACTCTATACTCCATCACAGGGTCAATTTCCAAGCAGAGGATGGACGCGATTCCTCTCCAAAGTCAAACTTGCCGCACTTTGTCAGATCTCCAGAGGGAAGGAACATGAATGCGGACATAACTGAGGAGGGAGGTCAGATAGGCTATCTCCCTACTTGAAGCAGGCATGGCCCCGGGACCTGAAGGGTTCTCTGGGGAGGTATACAAGATCCTAATACGCACAGAACACCACCCATACCTCACCGGCGACTACTATAACTCGATATTACATAATGAGGCCTGTCCCGCCCAGAATCAAAAAACGCACATATTAAAAACATTATCCCGAAGATAAAGGGAAAGACCCGCCTGCTACCTGCTTCATATAGAGCCCATAACCCTCAAGACATTGACCAGAAGGATCCTTTCAAGATACTGCTGATCGCCTCGCCGTTTTATGCCGCAATTGATTGGAACCCTCCCAAAAAGGGTTTCAATCAAGGGAAAGAGCTGCGTGGGATAACATCAGGAAAGTAGCTAGCGTATTGGAAAGGGTCCCGACACAAAACCACTCTGCCAGAGAGAGGCCAATACTGGTGGCCCTGTATGCGCCAGAAAAGAGGGGGGGGCCTTCGATAGAACGTGCTATGGGATACTGGCTTTGGTTGAGTCCTGGATACCATCGGGAATTACAGGACGTTTTCGTCTGCCTCTTCGGCCATTTACTACGCCCCAACGGCCCAAATTCATACCCCGGGTTCCTTTCCCAAAAATCTCACCTCCAGAAAGGGACAAGACAGGGTGCCACTCTCCCCTTTACTTTTTAATTGGCTCTAGAACCCTTAGCAGGGTACTTGAGGATTCTGACTCTTCTCAGGGATCCGGATAAGAGTACAAGGAGGTGAAGACCGCTTTGTTTGCGGACAACGATTCTCATACGTATGTCATTGTCCTGCTCCCCTGACCCAGCATCTCACCATGCTGGAGTTGCTGCTGATATATTCGGCACGCTAATCAGGGTACAAAGTAAAACGTGTCCAAGATGAAGTGTTAGAAATAGAGCCCGAAGCTATCAGATTCCCAGTGGGCGAACATGGATAGACATTAACCAAGGGCTCAGGAACACATCACCTAATTTGGTAATCAAGTGGGGTCGGATCTTCCCAGACTCGATGTATCAGTTAAATACTTCCCCCTCTTATAAATAAAATCTCCCAGGACCTGAAAGTCGTTGGACCTTCACTTGCCGACTTCGACTGGCCGTAGATGTCACTGGAACGCCATAAAGATGGTCTGCTTCCAACAGCTGCTATACCGCTACAGACCCATCCCATTCCTCTCAAACAAACAGACATCAACACATTAACTCATGCTTCTACCTCCAAATTTATATGGGCAGGGAAAAAACCCCGTATTGCTCAACATAAACTAAATCCCCTGCAGTTTGGGCAAGGGGGGCCTAGAATCTCCCTGATGTTAGGGGTTATAACCGGCCTTCCTGACTCGTCACATCTAGACTGGCTTGGGGGTCGCTCACCGTCTTCTCGAATGTGGGAAATTAGAAAGAGAGCTGATGCGCCTCATTGGCAACCTACAGGCCTAGCTCCATACCAGGTCAACCTAAGCGCCTCTCTGATTAAGATGTCATCCATTGTTCGAGAACACATATATGGCCTGGAAGGAGCTGCAGTGAAACGCTTAGGCCTTTCCCTTCGCGCTCTCCAAGGACATGCCCATTTGGACCACCCCGAGTTTCCGCTGGGTCATAGCAATCCCGAATGTTTAGGAAAGTGGAGGGGAGACAGGTCCTGCCAACGCGGGACAGCTAATTGCAATGGAGTTCTCGAGATGGCTAAAAGCCCCTCGTAGATGCTCGAGAGGTTTCTCTCCTTACCCGAATCACAGCTTTAGCTGCCTATCAGCTCCATCCATTTCTGTAATTGGAGACTGAGTAGAGTGTCTCCATGAGACCATTCTAAACGATTTTGACACTTTTGTCACACTCCACAGGAGACAGTATAGTCTCTGTCGAGCTCTATTGCTGACATGAGAGGGTGGTGCAAGGAAACGGGTAGCTATCTATCATGCATTCACTACTAGGAAGCCGCCATTGGGAATGCCCAGATCCCAGATATAGATCCTGAAGGGTGTGGGGAGCATTAACGAAACAACATCTGTGAGACCTGTCGGGAAACTTACTGTCAAAATAAATACACAACGCCATCTACGCCTTCAAACCTCCCCCCCTCTCATAACTTCCCGATAGATTGCAGCACCTGCACCTAAATGGCAGCACACATAAAACGGACCTATGGCACGGTCTGTGGGAAATGCAGCTATACACCAACCTACTGGGTCACTGAGTACCTTCAGTATATACAGCTTCACTTCGGGTCCCCTAAGAAACATAAAAGAACTCCTGATCTTCCATTGCCCTAGGCCCCCTCCGGGACAACGGATGGGGGAGGAGTGTTCTGGGGATGTCAGGTCCACTTCCCACCGTTTCCCGGAATAGTTCACATTGCCCCTTCCTGGCGCAAACAAAGCCTCTTACAGTTATGGCTGAAGCTCACTCTCCCCGACAATCTCCGGGGATCATAAAGCAGCTGGAGTATTCTATCTTATAGCGGGACAGACTGGAGACAGAAGAGAGGCGCAGGAGATCCGAACCCAAGGGTTCTCAACGTTGGAGAACCTTTCAAAGAATCGCCTTATTTCCGATAGGAGATAGAAGCCCTCTTATGCACGAGTGTTCAAATATACCGATTGGTACTGTAGGGAGGAATGTGGGGGGCAGCTGGGGAGACTTCAGTCTGAGGAGAACTTTGGCCTGAGTATGAGTTCCATTAAAGACCATACGGCGTCATGAGTGACAAACAGATAGGACGCAGTTGCACTTTAGTGCTAGAGTTGCGCATTTTGTTTAATTTATATTTCTTTTATACCTAGTAAAATTGAAATGTTTCTCTGTATGTTATTACTCCATATTCCAGGCACAGTCCCGGAGTTGATATATGCAAATGGTTGGATATGACCACTATTACATGTCAAGATATTGTCTCACTGTTTAAATGCATTGAACATGCAATAAAATTTTGTTTAAAAAAAAAAAACAAGAAGAGGAAACTTGGTTAATAATCAAAGCCCCCGGCCCCGATGGCTTCTCTCAGAGAATTCTACTCCAGATTCATAATCCTGAGGTCACTCCCCTTCTGACCACCATCACTAATCTATTTCCTGACTAACACTCCATACCCGCAACATATGAAACACGGCGTTTATAAAAGCGTTTTACCGAAGCCAGAAAGGACAGTTTTCTCTCCCTCCTCGTACCCCCCAAATTTCATTAATAAATTTTAAACTTAAAAAATCATTTCAAAGGTGTTGGCGGACGGGTTTGGCCCAATCTTTTTTCCCTGTCTCTTTAAAAACCCTAAAAACAGAGGGGAAATTCTTTAAGGGCCAGAGTAGCCGTCTCTAATTTTATTTAAAATCTTTAACTAGTTCTGGTTAAATTTGTAACCCGGGGCTTCATCCATCCCAGCTGTCCTGTCCTTTGATGCAAAAAAAAGCATCGAAAAGGGTCGCTGGGAGAGGGCCCGGGGTTTTGGGGCAGTGATGGCCCGGATTCCAGGGAGCCTTCCGTTTTTTATATCTTTTCCCAACTATTACCACCCCCCACGCACAGATCTATCCCCGGGTATTTTTTTTTTTTTTTTTAAAAACACATTTTATTTGATTTTTTATTTTAAAAACAGAAACAAATAAAAAACAACTTGTAAAATGTTAAGATCAGGATAAAATTTTGTTTTTGGGGCCCATTGCCTGGACCTTTATTTGAAATTAATGTAAAAAAGTTTTAAACATGTAAAAAACAAGGCAATCTACACAGACTTCAAAACATATACAAGTATAGAAAGGAAAACCAAATACGGTTGTGTCATTCTTCTTTTAAAAGGGCCCTGGTGTTATGCTAAAAACCAAAATTTTCTGGGGAAACTTCCATAAACCCCTCTAGCTATCTATTGGGTCCCCTGGAAAAGGTTGTCGTGCTGCCCCTTTAAGGTGATTATTTTGGTCAGGTCTCTAACCCCCCCGGGCCCCCCAAGGTGCCACTGACCCCTTCCTTCCGGGTACCAAAAGTGTATTTAAAATGTTTCCCAACGGCCTTCATTTCCTGTTTTGAATAGGGGATTAAATTTAAAAAGTTCGCCATCGTCTGAAGAAACCCTTAGTGCGAGCCTCTTTGTACCCTTTTTCTGTCTCGAGCCAAATAAAGAAACCCCAAATAGTCCTTAGTTTTTCATGACCCCGTTTGAGGGGGGGAAAGGGTTTTGGGCCCTTTAACCCAAATGTGAAGAAGGCGGTTTTCGCCCCAATCAGGGTATATGTTTTTTTTTTATTCCTGGTAGGCGGGCGCCCCTTTTCCCCCCCTGGAGATTTTTCCCGGGTTTCACGTTCAGGGGGCTGGAGAGTGAAATATAAAAAGGTCTTAGTTTCTTTGCGAAAACCCCAAAGGTGCACCTCGATATATCGGACAATGTGCCCCAAATATTGCTGCGAGGACTGCATTCCCAAAAAGCCTTTGCCAGAGTTTTGGTTTTTTGAGTGCCCCCACTTGGGGCAGTGCTGGGCCTTCAGGGAGTCTGGGGGAACAGGCAGTTTAAAGGGAAGTGGCATTAGGGTATTATTTTAAAAAAAGGGTTTAGGGCCGGGTCTCACATAGGGACTTTTTTTTTGCCGTCCCCGGGGCCCGGGCCTTGAAGAAGGGTTTTGGGGATTTGGGTGTCGCCTAGCGGCTTTCCCGGGAACCCTTAAAAGCCTGGCCCACTTGCCCGGCCTTGGCACCTTTCCTCTCAGGGTTTATTGTACAGGCCGAGAGGGTGCAAGTGCCCCCCCCCTGTGCAAAGGGTGACAACAATGTCTGGGTCTTTTAGGACAGTCTCCTTTGGATATCTTTAAACCCTGCTTCTACAAAAGTGGAAAAAATTTTGGTACGCAGCAAGCATGTGCGTGCCAGGTAGTAAAAATTTTTGAGCACCCTCTTTAGGGGGTGAGCCATTTTGTTCAATGTTTCGTGCTTAGCTGCCCAGCGGTTTTTTAGCCCCTAGTTTTTAAAAAGGCGAAACTTAGAGTTGGTTTGGGCCCTTGAGGAAACCCCGGGTGACCCCAAAAGGGGGAAAGTCCTTAGATTCGCAAAGGAGAGGCGGTTTTTTTCCCGGGAAATTCCCTTCCAGACCATAAGTGTGTCCCGGATCAGTGCTGGGGGTTTTTTAATTTTGGGCCCAGGTATTTGGGGTTTCCCTAGTGGGGAAAAAGGGGCCTGGGGATGCCGGGGGGCGCATGAGCTCTTTTTCTATGTCCCAGTTGGGAAAGATTTTGCGTCCAAACAGCCAGTTTTGCATTGTCTGGCCAGACGGGCCAGATTGTAGCCTTTGAAATCCGGGGAGATTAAACCCCCCCTTCCCCCAGGGGGGTAGCATCAGTTTCCTAAGTGCAACCCGGGGTTTTCTTTCCACCCCAGATAAATCTGGAAAAGCGGGGAGTTATTTGTTGACATCAATATGCCTGAATAGGAAGGGAAGGGTTTGAAATGGGTAAAAAACATTTTTGGGGAAACTAATCATTTTGATAGCGTGGCTCTGCCAGCCAATGAGAGGGGGAGTGAAGCCCCATCGCTTAAAGTCACTAGAGTTTTTATCAAGTTTGGTGGGATTTTAAAATTTATAGATCGTGTCGGGGGTTTTTAAAAAATTTTCGACCCAGGAAAAGTGATGTAGCCCGGGGGCACGTGCTTTGTCGACACCCTTGGCGCCCTTTGCGGGGTAAAAAAACCCCGGGGCCCCAATTTTCCAAGTTTTTCATTTTTTTGTAACATTCCCCTTATATCCTGAGAATTGCCGAACAGGGGGAAAAAACCTCGAAGCCCCTGGGGAAAGATGGTCAGGGGATTGGCCTTGAATAAGATCGGGTAATCTGCAAAAGCGCAAAATTTGATCTCCGTTCCCCCCTACCCCCGACCCCTGAAAAAAAGGTCGGGGACTCTTTTTTTAAGAATTTCGTTTGGGGTTCAAGAGCCTATATTAAAAAGAAGAGGGGATAAGGGCACCCCTGTCTAGTACCCTTCTGAAGGGGAAAAACCTGTGGGAAAAGGGAAAAACTGGGGTGTGGTTTTGGGCAGTAGGGCTTTTTCATATAGGGCCGAGAAAATAGGCCCTTGAAAGCCCCCAAAAATTTTCCCTGCTGCCCCAGCAAAAGCCCGGGAGCCAGTCCCAGTGCCGTTATAAAAGGGCCCTTTTTTCCGCATCAAAAGGCCCACCAGGCAGGCTGTGCCCCTGGCACTGGCCTGTGTGGACCTGTTCAAGAACCGCCCAAGCCCCCCCCCCCCCCCCCTTCCC
The DNA here is from genome assembly GCA_025379985.1 of Phyllomedusa bahiana. NCBI lineage: Eukaryota > Metazoa > Chordata > Amphibia > Anura > Hylidae > Phyllomedusa > Phyllomedusa bahiana. The sequence goes on along the minus strand of JAODAL010027666.1, from coordinate 19,165 downwards.
TAATATTGCCCCCCGCTCCCCCCCCCTAATGAACCCCCTTTGAGAGGAGCCGATGTGGGGCCAAAAAATCTGCCCAAGCGCTCCGCCAGGTTTTAGAAAAGTATCTTCTGGGTCGATGTCAATCAGTGAAATGGGCCTGTAGGAGGGGGGGTTGAAAGCGGGTCCCTGCCTTTCTTGGGGAAAATTTTTTAATAAATGCATTTTTGGTTTCTGGGGAAGGTCCCCTGAGTGGGAAACCAAAATTGTAATAATTAGTAAGGTCGGGGCGACTTGTACAATCAGGTCTTATATATTTCCCCAAAAACCCCCTCGGGGCCCCGGTGTTTTTCCCTATTTTTAACTGACGGTTGGCCTTTTTTGGGACTTCGGGTTTCCCAGGGGTTTATCCCCCGTTAAAGGGAAGCTTCTGGGGGTCTAAAAAAAGGGGTTTAAATTTTAAATTTGCCGGGAAAAACCCCGGCCCCTCCGAATGCGCGGGTGATCATCATGAGGGTTTTGAGCCCGGGGTTGGTGGGGGTTTTTTTTTCCCGGGGTTTTGGGGGGTATCATTAATGCATTTCGGGTCTGCGGTTATGGACCCATCAGATGTTCGAAGGGCCCGGGACGTGCGAGGGTTTGTGGGAACCTTTTGAGAAGTCTAGTTTAAATTTTCCCCCCAAATTGTTTCCGTAAGGGAACAAGGTAGAGTGCGATGTAAATTCTATTTTGATCCTCCCGGGTTTCAGCCCAGAGGTAAAAATTCCCCGGCTTGGTTTTTCCCCGGGCCCGTCTGCTCTTTTCCCCCCCATCCCCCCGGGGGAATTTTTTTTAAACGTCCCCCCGAACAGGGGTCAGGGGCCTGTGGGGAGGCGCTTTAAGTTTTTTTCCTGTAGGGGGGAAGTATAGGCTATTATTCTGCCTCGCAGTACTACCTTTGGGTCGCCCATTTGAGCATGGGTCTTTTTTGGATGGGCTTCTTTATTTTTTGGAAAACAACATCCCCCCAATCCTAAAACCAAGTCGGTGAAATCTCCGTCTTGGCTAAGTACGCCGGGAACTTCCAAATGAAGCCCTTTAAACCTCTCGGGGGAAAAAACATGTCTCCCAAACCCAAAAAAAAAAGGGAAAATGGGGGGCATGGTCGGAAATGACCTTTTTCCCTTGACCCGGGGGGGCGCCCTTCTACTTTTTTTAACAAGGGGGTCAGGCTCAGTAGTCCAGGGGGCCCCGGGATTTGTGCACTGGTGAGAAAAAGGTGAAGTTTCTCATCTGGTTTCCGTGTCTCCAACAATCGTGGAGACTGGTGGGAGCTATCTGTGATGCAGGGCCCCTCCCGGCAGGCGGGCTTTTCCCCCTTTGGGGGCACCCAAGGGGCCCCCTTTTTTTGTCTATAAGAGGGTCAAGAGCCTCATTCATGTCCCCCCCTAGGACTTGCTGTGGACCTGACCCCGACCTAAACCCCGCCCCCAAAACTCGGTAGAAAGCCCGGTTTTTGACCTTTGGGCCCTAAACATTGTAAAAAGCTGGTCCTTGCCTCCCCAAACGGATGACCAGGTGTGAGAGCTCCCTTCCAGGGTCAGGTCATGTGAGATTGATCAAAAGGGGAAATTTTTTATGTATGAGGGGAAAAAACCCCGCCTTGCCCCCCCCCCGCCGGAGACCCGCGACATGACCAACCCACAGCCCTTTCCCGGCGCCTGAAGTCCTCCGCCTTAAGGTGGGACTCCCGTAAAAGGACAATGTCCCGGGGGCGTTTTCCAAATTTCCGGGGTCCCTTTTATGGGTTTTTTGGGGGAAAGCCGCCCCTTTATGTTCCATGAGATGATCCGCATTAAAGCTTTTTTAAGGTAAAGAGCTGAGGGTTTTTCCCGCCCCAGGGAAATCAGGTTTGGGTTGCCCGGGATGCCTCCAGGTCGCCCCAGAGAGGATAATAAAACCATAAGAGGAGGAGAGAGGGGGGGGGGGGGGGGGGGTTTTTCAACGCACAAATGAAAAAAACATAGTAGTTAAACCCCAAAAAGTAACAAACCCTAAAGAGAAAAAAAGCCAAAAAAAAAAAAAAAAAAAAAAACAATAAAAAAGGTTTAAAGCTCTCCCCCCTCGGTTGCGTGGACTGTGACTCCCTTTTTTTTCCCAAACAAAAGAAAAATAAGAATTTAGCAATAGAATATATAGAAAAATCGCCCCCCCTCTCCCCCCAGCTTTCGAGGGGTCTCTGAACCCGCTCCACGGTTGTTTGACTAAACCGCAGGCCGTCCCCAAAACCCAGAGGGGTCCCCCTTTTCAGGGTCAGTTAAAGGGGGACCCAAAAAAATTAAAGTCCCAGAAAGCTTAAAAAAGGAAAATTTTCCCTAAAGGGGGACATCAGGCTAGGTCCGCCAAAAACCCCGTTTTGTTTCCGGGAATTTGAAATCCAAAAGTCCTCAGCCCGGGGCGTGATCTGGCCGTAGCTCCTCTCTTGGGTTTTCGTTTCCTTTGGGTGACAAACGGTGGTGGAGATGGCGATGAGTTCCACGGAGTTCCCCCTGCCTCTTTTTTGTGGAGGTTTCAAGAGCGTTGTCTCCCGGGGGACTTTCCCGGGGAAGTTAGAGGAATCCCCTGGGTCTAAAAAGGGTTTGGGGAGAGAGCGTTTCGGCCTCTGTTTGGGGGATGTGAAGAAGCGAGGGGGACCCTTGGGACCAAACAAATTGAGGGTCGCCGGGGTTTGGGTTTTGGAAAAGGGGAAATTTCCGTTTTGAAAAGGTCGTTCAGATCTTTTGAAAGCCTACCGGCGTTGAGAAAAATTTCCCCGGAAAAGTCCTCAAACCCGCGAACTTGGTGGCCCTTTTGAGCAAAGGGGCATTCGCCCCCTGGGGACGCCCTGAGAATTTCGGGTTTGTCATTAAAGTCCCAAAAACTTCAAAAATGAGGTACGGGGTTTTTTGGTCTGTTGGGCGGGTTTTGGAGATTTTGGGCACACTGCTCTCTGGGGGCCCCCTCTATGCCTCTCCGACACGGCAGGCATGTTTTAGCCCCAAAGGGTGCTGGTAACTCTTCCCGGCATAGTTTTTGGAGGGCAAAGCGGGTTTAAAAGGGTCGGGCAGTCCCCCCAAACGGGAGATTGTCCTTCTGGGCGGTTTTCAAGGTCCTTATACGGTCCTCGGGGCCCCGCTGGGTTTGGCACAAAGTTGAGTTTTGGGTTTTAGGGCGCTATTTTCAGATTCAAGGGTCATTACTCTGATTTCCAAACTCCTCCGCCCAGGGTTGGGTCCTGGGACCCCCCTGCTGCAGTTTTTGGGGGAGTTGCCTGAAATGGGACTTTTTAGTTTCAGCCTGAAGTTTCTGGGGCTTTGCTTGGGGCCCCGTGGCCGTTGCTTTAGGATATGGGAGGGGAGGGGGAACTCCGTTGGGGGGTCCTTTTCGGGGTCATGGGGCTTTTGTGGGGTAATCGGGGGGGCGGGGGGCCGCTGCCAATCAGCCCCCGGGGGGCCTCCCCCCCCCCTTGGTGGGGTGGTGGGGGGGGGCCCCCCCAAACTACAAAAATTTTGGAACCCGGGGGGGGCTTCAGGGGGGGGGGGGTGGGGGGGGGGGGTGGGGGGGGGGGGGGGGGGGGGCCCCCCCGCGGGGGGGGGGCCAAAAAACTTGGGGGGGGAATTTGGGGGGGGGGGGGGGACTGCGGGGGGGTGGGGGGGGGGGGTTGGGGGGGGGGCCTCTGGGGGGGGGGGGCTGGGGGGTGGGGGTCACGGCAAATACCCAAACTTTTTTTTTTTTTTTTTTTTTTTCCATTTTTTTTTTTTTTCAGGGTTTTTCTTTTTTTTTTTTTTTTTTTCTTTTTTTTTTGGGTCACCTGGGGGCTGCGATTTGCGGGCCCGGGCCGCGCTGCTGAACGCAGCTGATCGCGGGTTTTGGTGGCGGGGTTTTTTTGGGGGCCCGGGGGCGTTACATCTCCCGGGCCGGGCCGGAAAAACCGGAAGTCCCCGGGTATTTTCTAGGGCATTCATTTGGGGGGGAAAGGGACTGCCAGGGTGCCCATTATCCCCCCTTTCTGTTTAATTTGGCCATAGAGGCCCCTCTCCGAGCCCCGGGCCCCAATCCAGATCTTTCCCGGGCTTAATATTGGGGTTTATCCCAAAATTAAGGTCTCCTTATTTGCTGATGATCTTCTGGGTTTATCATCTGACCCACTTTGGGGCAGGCCCAATTTGCTCTAGATTGTTACCTTTAGTTTTTCCCTTTTTTCCCCGGGGTTCAAGGTCAATTTTTTCTAAGTCGTTTTTTGGATCTCCCCTGCTCAATTTTTACCCTCCCCACATTTTACTTGCCCAAATTTTCCCCATATCCCTGCAGGTGGGCCCCCAAACAGTATTGGGAATAAAATTTCGGTAGTCCCTGAGGGCCCTTTTTTCACCTCAATTTCCCCCCTCTGTTCCTCAAAATTGGTAAGGAACTAGAACGATGGTTTCATCTTTCCCTCCCCTTACTCACTAAGGGTCATCTTCTCAAAATGATGACGTTCCCAAAAATCTATATTTTTTTACAAAAATCCCCCTTTTTGCTTTGACATAAAAAATGTCCGCCAACTTTATACCCCTTTTACTTTTTCCTATGGAAAAAAAAAACGCCCCCCGGGGAGCACTGGTAAAAATGATCCCCCCAAGGGATAGGGGGGGGGGGTGAATTTTCCGGATTTTTAGGTTGTATAATCTAGCCAGCCCCCCTGCGTCACGGATCGGATTGGGGTTTTTAAAAAGTTTCCCGATATTCCAAACTCTCTACTGAGGCGGCACTGGTTCACCCAAAGGGGCGCTTTAGGCCCTTTTCTTTCCAAAATTTTTCTGCTTTTTCCCAAGGGTGACGGGAAAAAAAAGGGCCTTTTATTGTGAGGGCCCCCGATCGGAGCCTGGAAGGCCCGTAGGAAACCCCTTTTTTCTCTCTGCCCTACCGACCAGTAGATACCCTTTCCCATCTTGGAACCCAGAATTCAAACCTGGCCTTGATAACCCCCAAATTTAAAATCTGGGGAGAAAAGGGATCTTAAACTATTTCCCCCCTTATTCCCCTTTCCCACCAAAGGATTTACTCTCTCGGAAATTATCTCAAAAATTTTCCTTGCCACCAATCCATTTTTTGGCCTTACCCCCAAATAGTGGTTTTTATAGAATAAGGACATAAAAAGCGTGATTTTTTTTTTTTTTTTTTTTATAAATTTTTTTTTTTTTTCCATTTTTAACAAATTTTGTTGAAAAAAGGACATAAAAAAAACATACAAAACACGCTATAAACTGCAGACTGAGGGGAAAAAAAACAAACTGAAAGACTTTGGCAATATCAGACAGTGGTAATTATCCAGGCATAAAAAATCAAACAAAAAAACTTGGCCAAGTCATGAACTCATATAAGTAGTTTTGCCGTGAGTTCGACCCGAAAGGAGCAGTCCCAGGTCCCTCAGTCTTCGCACTCAGCACCGGCTCAAGTCCCTAGTAAGAATAGGTAAAAACACCATTTAACCCAACAGATGTAAAAAAAAGAACCTAAATAAAATGTTGTATAAATAATTACCAGTTTTTTAGTGTACGTGCCTTTTCTCATCCCCCTAAAATCCCTCTAAATTTCCGGGAAAACCCCCGATCTTTCCCACTCTGACCTTTACTTAGCTTTTTAACATGTCATGGCTTGAGGGGGGACGGAGCGAGAAAACGTGTATGGCCTAAATATGGGCCACGAGAGGTGTCCGGCTATCTAAGATGTGTTCAGGCATCAAACCTGCGTCGACCCAAGGTTGCCGCCCAGACCCTCCTTAAATCCATGTTGTGAACTGGAAAAGGTTGCATCAAGGCCGTGACTTCCTATAGAAAAAAGAGACCGAAAAGGTAGCCACCGTTAAGGGGTTTTGCCACGTGTAATTTTGACGTGGGGTTCCCAAAATGGGTTTTAATCACTTTTTAAAAAATATGTGATTACAAAAATTGCGTTGAGGGCTACAGCTTCCTTACATGCCCTTTGGGTTACTTCAAAAAAGTTATTAGTACGGCCTGACAAGAGCTGGGGCCCGGGTTGGCCCGAGAGAGCTTCTTATTGAGGGATTTAGCTGAGAAGTTTTTAAGGCACCGGGTAGAATATGTTTTTTTTTGTAAACAGAATAAAAAAAGTTGTGAGTGATTAAGATCCCTGCTTTATTGATGACAGAGAACATGAAGAAGCTTTAAGTTGCTGTGTAGAATGGTGTTTCTTTTGTACACAGAAGCCACAAGTTTAGTTTGATTATTTGGTGAACATGTACAGGATCCCTTATGCATTTTGTGCTTGGCTGTGTGCGCCCTCTCTCTCTTTCAGCTCCGTGTTTGTTTACTTTTGCTTCTTAGCAGATTAAGGCTCCTGCAGGCGGTTGGGCTGTGTCTGCTGGGAAAGGGGGAAAATTTTCCTCTTGGGAAAATTTTTAAAAAACTTGGGGTTTGCGCTCCTTTTCCCTCTCTTGCCATTTTCAGCAAGGTAATCTTTATTGTCTCATCACTTTTAGAAAGAGGAGGAAGAGATGGTTTAAGCCCGGCCTGGAGCAGCACCTTTTGAAAAACCCGAGGGCTATGTGGATTTTTCCGGGAGGGTGGGGTCTGTACCGTACCCTCCGTGCCCTTTGGGGAAATCATGTCCGTTTTCCGGGGGCCTTGGGGAATGGAAGATCGCACATCTGGGGCTTGTCAAGCGAATGGGAAAGGGCTGATTAATTAGGAAATTTTGTCTTCCCAGGGAAAACTGTTACTTGGTCACTTCCCCGATCCGTGCCATGGTCTGCTTGAATGACCCACATTTAGGGGAGTTTTGTTTTCCCATCTGGAAATTTTTGGGGGGGGGGGGGGTTTTAAAAGCCATAGATGGCATTATGAATAATCTTGAGAAGGATTCCCTCCACTTTTTACAGATAACAGGGGCTGCGGAATCCCTTTGGTCCCAACCAGGATCTTGTCTGGGATTAGGTCATCCTGTAAACGACGTTTCCAAAGGGGAAAAGCGTGGGAAATCCCGGGTTTTTCACCAAAAAATGAGTCCTCAGAGCCCCGTAAAGACCGATAGGCTGCATGAGTTTTCTTTTGGCCTCAAAGAGAGCGTCAAATGTTTTTGGAAAAAATTTCCTTAGGGCATCCGTCAGTTGCTAGAAACAAAAAAGAGAAGCTGATGGGCCCGGGCAAGGGGTGTGTGCCCCGGAGAGAGAATTTGCGAGCAACTCAGTAGGGGTAAGCCACCTTCTCCCTTCTTATGCATGAGCTGATCGACGATTCCAAAACCCCCTTTCCCTCCATCTTCGGAACATGGGGTTTTCCCCCCCCTTGGAAAAAGTCTGGGTTACCCCACAGAGGTAAATTTTTGAAATAGCACGGTAAACCAACTTTTTGCTATATCCTCCAGGTGGAATGGTGTCCCGGAGAAAGAAGGATGATTTGACTATGGGGGGAGCCTGGAGGGTTAGTATAAAAGAGAGCCATGGGGTTCCAGGGTAACTCAATTCCCCTTTCCAGGTCCCGTTAGAAAAGCGATCAAACCCCACATCCAGTCTACCACTGCCTACCAGGAGGCAAATTTTATAGCCCTGATGTCTGGGAGGTTAAGCCCCCCCTTCGATGGGGCCAACATTAGTTTTTGTTAAAGCGATAGGGGTTTCCTGTCTCCCCAAATAAACCCGGGAAAACGCGGAGTTGTTTTTGTACGTCCAAGTGTCTCGATGGGAAAATCCTAGGATTTTTGAGAAAGCTTGAATCTTTGCCCTACCATCTCCGCCCTTTAAGGGGCCCTGGCCCGCAATTTCCCCGTCCCCTTTCTGTAGGGGGAATTGGTTTATTTATGGTAATCCCGTCCCCCCTAATTTGTTCGCCCCATGGCCCCAGTTCCGTTTGGGTTATTTTTATGAGATACAGCTCAACTGTCCCCGCCCCACACTGCCCCTGTCCTGCCCCCCCTGCCCCCAGTTCTGCATTGGGTTAGTGTTTTGAGATACAAGCCTCCCTGTCCCCTGCCTCACACTTGCCCCTGTTCTGCTTGTGCACAGTTCCAGTGATTTTGGATACAGCTTAAAAGCTCCCCCGCCTCACACTCCCGTTTGCTTGGGGCAATCTCCGTGTATTCTATGAGATCGCCTCAAGCTCCCCTGCCTCAAATCTCCCCGCTAAATGCTGCATGTCACTTCCCGTGTATTTATGAGATACAGTCAACTGCTCCCCCCTTTACACTGCCCTGTTCTGCTATTGCACAGTCTCCAGTGTTTCTATGGATAACCCCCAAGCCCCCCCTCCCCCCCCCCTTTTTATTTCCCTCTCCCGGTCATCACACTCTCCCTGCCCCCCCTGCCTGCTTTGGGTATGGCACAGTCTCCCGGGGTATTCTATGGATAAGCCTCAATGCTCCCCTGCCTCACACTGCCTGTCTGCTATGTGCACAGTCTCCGTGTATTTTTATGAGATAACCTCCAAATGCCCCCGCCTCACACTGCCCTTTTTTTGCTATGTGCACGTCTCCGGGTATTCTATGGGTTTCGCCTCAACTGCTTCCCCCCCCCAACCCCTTTTGCCGACTTCCTGCTTTCCCCCCTTGCCCCCTCCCCCCCCCCCCCTTCACTGCCTGTCTGCTATGTGACAGGGCTCCAGGTATTCTATGGAAAACAGCTTACACTGCTCCCCCTGCCTCCCCACTGCCTGTCTTTCTATTTTGACAGTCTCCGTGTATTTATGAGATACGCCTCACCTGCCTGTCTCATTTGTGGGAAAAGTCTCCCGTGTATTTTATGAGATCAGCCTCACACTCTCCCTGCCCACAATGCCTGTTGTATTGCACAGTCTCCGTGTATTCTTGGGGATACAGGTTCCACTGCTCCCCCGCCCCCAATGCCCGTTGCTATTGCACAGTCTCCAGTGTATTCTATGAGATACAGCCTCACACTGCTCCCCTGCCTCACACTGCCGTTGCTATTGCACCGTCTCCGTGTATTCTAGAGATCAGCCTCACAGCCTTTTTTAAATTTTCTTCTATTAGGGGCATCCCTTTAAGAGAACCCGGGCACATAGGTTAGCCCCCCCTTTCTGTGTCAGGGCCGCATGGTTTTCACCCAAAAAGTTCTTTTAAAGGGGTTTTGCCACCAAAAGAGTTCCTTAACCCTTATTGCTGGAGAGAAGTAAAGCTGCTGATCATGGGGAAAAAGAGGGGGGGGGGGGTGAGCAGAGAGCGAGGAAGCAGGGAACGTCTGCAAAGTTTACTCAAATAATTACATTAATACCAGTGGATTCTCTATACAAAAGACACAGACTCACTCACTGCTTTTTCTCCCCAGCCCCTTGCAAGCTCCTTCATGTTCCCTGTCATCAGATAAGAAGTGCAAACACGCAAGCACGCGAGGCCAGATCAGCTCCTGGTTGTGTCTACTATAAACTGTCAGGAAACTAAGGGGGACTGAGCAAGGCTGCAGCTCTCACAGGCTTCACTTTTTTTTTTTTTTTTGAATATATTTTATTTGGTATCCAAATTCACAATATACGATTTACATCTTGCAAATACTTAACAGTACAATTCTTTCTAATAAAAGAATACAAGGTTTTATCTTTGAAATAGCCAAAGCAAATGAACGCAAAAACGTACCAACAAGAAATTAAATACAGCCAGGAATTTTGTTCTTATCTTAATGATGTCTCCTTTAAAATGGAAACTCCGTTCTCACTTTATGTTTTTGGTTGGGAGTTGTAATCTCCCCAAAGTCCCCCTGTGCGCCTCCATCAGAAACCATTTGTATTTGAAAAATATTTACTAACTTTCTATCTCCTGTTGGGTATAAAAATTTTCCAAAAATTCCCTCCATTTCTTAAAGAAATTTTTGTCCATTGTTTCTTTATGTCGTTCCACATATATCTGATCCGCTAGGGGAAATATATTTTAGTTTGCCTGTCACCTTTTCTATGCTTGGGACCTCACTGTCTAGCCATTGAGACAGAATGCATCTTTTTGCCACCACAAATTTATAATATGTAGCAGGGCTGGAATTTTCACCACTTTGCGTTCCGTCAATCCTCACCCAAACACTACCCCTTTCCAAATGTAGTAAGAAGATTATTGGAGACCTAGTTATATTACCCTTCCAAAGAGATAACATTAGGTCTTTAATTTCGCCCCAGAATCCCTTTGCACCATAGGACATGTCCACAAACCATGGAATAAGTCCGTTTTGGCTTCAGCACTTTCGGACATGCCGTCATTCTATTGGGAATCCTTGCGATGGGGGTTACATCAAATCCCATATATGGCCGCATGCACTATTTTGAATATGTTTCTCGCCAACCTCTCATTTATGACATGCTTGGGGTATGTTCCTCCCATCCCTCTATTATCTCTTGTTCTAGATTTTCCTTTCCTGTCCATTTTCTCCATCTCCTAAATCCCTCGAAAAAACATCAAATTGAATACCTGTTCTCTAATATTCTGCGTAAAATTGTGGCTATGGATTTTCTGTGCGGTACCGAATTCATACAAGCTATCAAAGGCATTTCTAGAGCGCTCCTTACTTATGTTTTGAATTCTGGCTTTTACAAAAAAATGATTTGTAAGTATTGTAGTGTTTGAGAATCTGGAAGACTATGTTCCGTTTTAATTTCTGCAAAGGTCATAAATCTGTAGTCTCTCTGGTGAAAGAGATGCGTCACTGAGGCTATTCCTGCTTCCCTCCACCTCTTGAACCACCCATGATTTCTTCTACATGCTCCCACAATGGCAGGTATTTTGATATTCGGAAGGACAAGTCATATCTTTTCCTCAACTCCTTCCATGCTGCTACCGTGTCTTTTAGGAGAATAGAGTGTTTAGCTCTCAATGGAGTGTTTGCTATCTTTAGATGCAATAAACTCGTGAGCTTCACCCCAGCCAAATTTTCCTCTAGCTCACAGTCGGAATAAAAATTGGTATTGTGCAACCAGTCCAGAATGTGTCTTGACCCAAACATGCAATGTTGTAGCTCCTTAAATTGGAAGGTTTTATCCCTACATCTGATTTCAATGATTGTAGTTTAGCGATGGCTATCCTAGGCCTTTTGCCCTGCCATATGAACTTAGACACCAAGCTATTATACTTTTTTTTTTTTTCCAATTGAAAATTTATTGTAATTTTTCAAATACACACATAACATCAAAGAACAGGTATTACAGAGTTGCCACTTCAGTGGTTCGCCATTGTACTTTTTAACATCTGAGTGATGCAATAAAATCGGGATCATTTGCAAAGGAGATAGCAAACGAGCAAATGGTATCGTCTTGACAAGATGTATCCTACCCAAGAGGGCCAGTGGGAGATCCTGCCAGTGTTGTAGTTCCGTTTTTTATTTTTTCAAAAAGAGGGAGATAGTTATTCAGGGGTGTCAAACTGCCGGCCCTCCAGCTGTTGGGAAACTACAATTCCCCTTTGCCACTGTTATAGATTATACAAATGCATGATGGGAATTGTAGTTTCCCAACAGCTGGAGGGCCGGCAGTTTGACACCTGTGGTTCAGATTATATACTGATGAGGATATGTGCCCTATTTTGATGCCCAAGTATTTAATATAATCCTTTGCTACCCTAATGCCTGTCGCTCTAACTCTATTCGTCTCCCTATGATTATCCCCTCCTATCAATAGTAGCTCGCATTTGTCCCGATATAAATGATATCCCGAAAAATTTCCCCAAATTTTTCCAATAAAAAACTAACACTTTTGTAAATGCCCCCAGGGTTATTCAAAAAGGGGGAAAACATCGTCCCAAAGGCGGTTATCTTTAGTTCCCTATTTCCTTCTTTATTCCCCATAATTTGGGGTTTGTTTTTAATTGCGCAGTAAAGGCTCCAAGTGAGGTTAAAGAGCAAGGGTGACACGGACCCCCCTTTGCCTTTTTCCCCTTTTCTGCATTGGATGCATCGATCTAAACCGGGGGTTTTTAAACCGCTGCTCTCGGGTTTTTGTATAAGGTTTCTATAAAAGTTCTCATTTTCCCCAACAGACTTCACTTTGTGTAATGACATATATTTAGAAAAGTGATGAAATACCCATTTTGGAGAATCCCACGTCAACATTAATCGTGGCAAAACCCCTTTAAGCTTTCTTCAAAACCCCCGTGACCCGGGATGAACAAAAAATTGGAAAGGAGGGGATTTAACCTGTTTGCTAATACTTGGGAAAATTTTTTAATTCCACTTTTAGTAAAGAAATAGGGCTAACTACCACATACGGGGGTTGTCCCCGGGTTTAGGGATACCGCACTGTGCAAGGGTGCAGGGGAAAAGGCATCATTTAAAAGCTAAATTTTTAAATAGCCTCGGGGGAGGGGTTTCCCCTTGGGTTTTTACCTTTGTTCGGGGGCCTTGGGGTTTTTCCCCCTTTAAAAAATTTCAAAAGGGGGCCTTAACCCCCCCCCCCTTTTTCCTGTCAGTTTACACTAGACACGCCGGGGCTGATCTGGCCGCGCTTGCTTGGTTTTTTTGCATTCTTTTTGATGGGCGGGGGGAGGCCCGTGACTACTTTAAAAACCCCCGATATCCTCACCAGGGAAAAACCCACAAGGGTCCGGGGATGGTCCGGCCCCCGTGAAAAGGGATTGGGGCAGGGTCTCATGGTCCTCTTGCGGTGGCCCTTCGGGGTCTGGGGATAGGGCCCAACTTTTTGGGCAAAATGATGGCCCCCATCCTCCCCCTCTGCTGAAATAGGGGGGCTCCTGTCATTGCCATGACAGTCGGGGCGGGGGGGGCCCGTCTGCCCCTGCTGTACTCCGTCCGGGACCTGTTGGAGATCACGCATATAACGCTCTGCCTTTGCAGATGACCCTCTGGTCACTTGACCGCTCCCTTGGCCTCCCGCTGCCGATTCATTGCAGCGGTTTGGACCCCGGGCCCCAAAAATTAATTTTTCCCCCAACTCTGAACCCCTTGGATGTTGCTTCCCCCCCTCGGGGATCTCCCCCTTCATTAAAATGGGGCCCCCAAGTTTCCCCTATCGGTATCAAACTCCCCCGTGACCTCAAGAAACTTTTCCCCTTAAATTTCGAAACTCTTCTTCAAAAAAAATTCGTCAGATCGAGTTTTTTAAAACAAAAGAGTTTTTTTTTGGGGTTTGGTGGGGGGAAAAATTCTTAAAAGGGGGTTTTCACCCCCCAAGAAGTTTTTTACCTTTAAAAATCTGGGGGAGAAAAAATAAACAAACCAGGGCGAGCATGAACGGGGCTGCGGGGGTGAGAGGGAAGGGAGTGAAAAGAGCGAGGAAGCAGGGGTCGGCCGCAAAGTTTATCAAATATTTACATTGCAATAAGTGTTTTCCCTCTATACAGAAGAGAACTCATACATTTGCACTTTCTCCCCACCCCCTTGCAACCCCCCTTCATTTCTCTGTCTTGATAAGAAGTGCAAACATGCAAGCGCGGCCGATAAGCTCCTGTTCCCCCTCCTGGTCCGTCTCCGGGTTTAAACTAAGGGTACGGGCAAGGCTGTAGCCCACGGGGCTTACTTTTTGTAATCAATTTTTAAAAAAAGTATAAAATCCCATTTTGGAGGATCCCACGTCAACTTTAAATTTGGGGAAAACCCCTTTAAAAAAGGGAACCTGTCCCCCCCCTGGGGTTTTTCCCCCCCTTCCCGGGGGCAGAAAACAAGCCAGTGTCAACCGCTGTTTCCAGCCGTTCCCTTATTTCTGTAAAGATGGTGGGAGTTTTTTAGAGTTTACCTAAAAAAACTTTTTTAAGATTAGGTTTTTAGGCCCCCCCCTCCCCCCCAAAATTTTTTCACATTTTCTACCTAGTCAAATTTTAAATAGTTTTGTCATTGAGGTGGGCGGGGCTGCCTGGGGGGGTGGATTTGAAAAAAACGACCTTCGAATGAACTTGCTGGCCGAAAACTGCGATTTGAGCATTAAAAATACACAAAACCAAAATCCGGGTTTTTTTGGTTTTCCCCTCCATTTTGGCCCCTTTTCCGTGGGGTATCCTCATCCCCCCCCCCCTTTCCAATACCCCCAGTTGCGCATTTTTTTTAAATCCTCAACCCTTCCGACGGAGGTCAAATAATGTGGCTCTAATTTTTTTTTGCTTTTTCCTTCTAAAAACCAGAACTTTTTATTTTTTTTTTTCCACCTACAAGACCAATGGGGGCTTTTATTTTGGGACAATTTTGTACTTTCTTGGGTGTTATTCTATTACATAAAATAATGGAACGGAAAAAAAAAAATTTCTAAGGGGGGGCAAATGTAAAAAAAAAAACGTACTTGCGCCATGTCTGCGGGAGGTTTGTTTTTATGGCGTTCAATCCTCGGTAAATACAATGTGTTCTCTGTATTCTACAGGTTGATACGCATCCGGCGATACCAAACATGTAGGGTTCCTGTGATGTTTTGATATCGTAAAAATCCAAACATTTTCTATTTTTGAAATTTGCGCTGCGGCGCCGTTTTGTGCGACCAATAACTTTTTTATACAAACGTCAGTGAGGCGGCATTTTTTGCGGGCTGAAGCGCACTTTTTAATGCTAGCGCTTTGAAATGGAGGCGACTTTTTTGATCACTTTTATTCTGATTTTTAGGCGACGTGAAATGACCAAAAAAAACCGAAATTTTGCAGTTTGGAGTCTTTTTTCTTCTACGCTGTTCAGCGTACGGGATAAATTATATTATATTTGTAGATATCTGAATTTTTCGGACGTGGCGACACCAAATAGCTTTTGTAACTTTTTTAATTATTTTGTTTTTATTTCTAGAATGGGAATGTGGGTTGATTTGAACTTTTAATACTTTTTTTTTTGTACTTTAAAACTTTATTTATTTTACTTTAACATTGAGTCCCTATGGTGCTTTTTTTTTTTTTTTTTTTTTAAAAAACATAATTTTTTTTTAAAATTTTTACAAAAAAAAACCCCTAGGTGCTGACCACGGGGGGGCGCGAACTTTAAATTTCACCCTAATGCATTGCGTGGAAATCATTGGGTGTACAAAATGGGGGTTTCCCCCCACTTCCTTCTGGGGCCGGGAAAGTGGGGCAAACAGGCGCATGGCAGCGATCAGAGCCTTCACAAGGCTTCCAGCTGCCATGTTAGCCCGTCGGGACTCGGCCATCTTATCGCTGAAGAACGGTGCGTGGCAATGCTTTACGGTCATTCAGACGCTGCGGCCATCTTTGTCTGAGAGGTTAAACAGCGCAGTCACAATGGCCGCGACGCTTCTCCCTCAGCCTAAGCACCCTTTTGCTTCTGAGCCCGGGAAATGGGGTTTCCCAAAATTTCTCCTTTTTGGTCCAGGGTTCCCTTCTCTGCACCAGTGGCCCCCTTTCTTCGCGGGCTGCGGGCTGGGGGGGGGGACTCAATGGTCCACGTTGGGTCAGTGTCTGCACGGTTATTGGGGCTCAGTGGTCGGGGACTCTCTGCTCCCAGGTCACCGGAGGCGGCTTTGCTCTTCATGTTTGATCCGGGGTATGAGAAAACGGTGCTCCGAATCGCCCCACCAGACCCCGGGGGGCCATTACCCAGCACGGAGCCTCCCTGAGATCTCTCAGACCGAGCCTATGGAGGAACTTGAGCGGAGGGCCTGCGGACGGGTCATGTCTCCTGAACTCTCCTCTCGTCCATAGTCTGAACACACGATCCTCAAACTGCGGCCCTCCAGCTGGGGGGAAACTACAACTCCCATCATGCCCACTGTTATAGAAAATACAAATGCATGATGGGAGTTGTTTGAGGATGCCCGCTCTAGCTCTCGCTGTATGACCCTCCCCACCTCCCCTGCCTTTTTTTTTTTTCTTCTCTTTTTTCCCCCTTTCCCCCCCCCCCCCCCCCCCCCCCCCCGGTGCATTCCCTCCCACCCATGCCCCCCCCCCCTTCTCCCCTGTTTATTAATCCCCTTCAGTGTCATTTTACCGTGCTCCTTGTTTGGTTTTACTTGACCTTATTCTTTGCTTCTATGTCCTTCTTCAATTGTTGGAACCTAAGTAGTTCAGATTTGATGGGTTTCCTGTGTATATTGTTGCTCCTCCTTTTTGAAGCTTTTTTGTTTATGTTGTTTGTTTTTTCCAATAAAATCTTTTGATTTGGAAAAATATTGGTCTGGGGGGTAAGAGGGCCCAAGCTGAAGTTTTGCACCCGGGCCATGAGTCTTTAGCTATGTGCACAGTCTCCTGTGTATTCTATGAGATACAGCTTCACACTGCTCCCCCCCCTCACACTGCCCCCCCCCCTCGCACTGTTTCCCCCCCCCCCTGCACTGCTCCCCCCCCGCCTCGCACTGCTCCCCCCCCGCCTCGCACTGCTCCCCCCCGCCTCGCACTGCTCCGCTGCCTCACACTGCTCCCCTGCCTCACACTGCTCCCCCGCCCCACAGCCTGCTCTGCATCTGCACGCCCAGTGGATTCTATTATACAGCCCACACTGCTCGTTTTGCCACAACTGCGCCGTCTGCCGCGTCAGGGAGAGCGCACGGGGAGGTCCCCGGGAGAGCGGGGCAGCGCCGGGCAGGTGCCCGGGCAGGGGGAGCGCCGGGGGCAGCAGCCGGGGCGGGCCGGGGCAGGGAGAGCGCCGGGCAGCAGCCGGGTCAGGTTTGGGGGCAGGGAGAGCGCCGGGCAACCGGGGCAGGGGCGGTCAGGGGGACGCCGGGTGGTGCCGGGTTTAGGAGAGCGCCGGGGGCGGCCGGGGAGGGGCCGGTCAGGGAGAGGGGCCGGCAGCAGCCGGGGCAGTCCGGTAAAGGGGGGAGCGCCGGGCAGCGGCCGGGTCAGGGGAGCCCGGGGACGGGCCCGGGGCGGGGCCGGTGGGAGAGCCCGGGGGAGCGGCCGGGGGGCAGGGGCCGGTCAGGGAGAGCGCCGGGGGCAGGGCCGGGCGGTGCCGGGGAGGGAGGCGCCCGGGGACAGCCGGGGCAGGGAGACGCCCGGGGAGGGGGGAGCGCCGGGCAGAGCGGGTCAGGGAGAGCCCCGGGCAGCCCGGGTAGGGGAGCGCCGGGCAGAGCGGGCAGGTCCCGGGTCGGGAGAGCGCGGCAGCAGCCGGGTCAGGAGAGGCCGAGCAGCACCCGGGTCGGTGCCGGCGGGGGAGAGGCCGGGCGCGCGGGTCAGGTCCCGGTCGGGAGAGCGCCGGGAGCAGCCGGGGTCAGGTGCCGGTCAGGGAGAGCGCCGAGCAGCAGCCGGGTCAGGGAGAGCGCCGAGCAGCAGCCGGGTCAGGTGCCGGGTCAGGGAGAGCGCCGGGCAGCGGCCGGGTCAGGGAGAGCGCCGGGCAGCAGCCGGGTCAGGTGCCGGTCAGGGAGAGCGCCGGGCAGCGGCCGGGTCAGGTTTCCGGGTTCCTTACACTGAGGACCGCGCTTCACTCTGCAGCAATGATGTAAAGTAAAACGCTGCGTCTCCTGGAAGGCGGGAGATAAAACCCAGACCCCCCTTTTTGCGGGCATTTTCTTTTGGAAAGGGGGCTGAGAAGGTCAGAGAACAACCTGGGCAAAAGTACCGACACACCCCCGAGCTCGCCGGGAGGAAAAAGCAAAAGGGAAGGAGCGCCGCTGGGGAATTAGGGGGGGCGTGCTCCTTTAAATTGTGATCTATTGTAAGCCCCGCCTTTAGCAGTGTTCTCCAGCCAATCAGGGAGCTGCGAGGGGGCGGGGCCTATGAGGAGCCCGCCTCTCTTTTCACGGCCTCGCCCAATCGGCGCGCGGACATGCTTCTATTTTCGTATCTTTTCCTTATATGTTTCGGTTTCCATAACGACAGCTCTCATCCAATGGGAAAACGTATTTCCATAATCTCCGCCCACAGGAGCTGGGTTGCAACGCCTTCTACGTGTGTACGCATGCGTCGCTTTGCCCAATGCCGTATGCCTGCGAACTACGTACAGCCCAAACGGATGAGAAGACTGCGTTTTACACCCAAGTTAAGGGCTCTCTCTTGATTTGGGGAACGGATTGTTCACGACCCAAACAGAACAGAGGATGAAACTTTTCCCGGGCCCGAAAGTCAGTTTTTCCCCCCCACCTACCAATCCTGGGGCCCGGGGGAAATCTGCGTCCTCACAAAAGCTGGAGCGCGGGAAGCATGGACGGGATCGAAGTGGAAGTTCGTGGGCCCGGAGGAGCCTTCTACACGGTGAGCGGGGCCCGCGGAAGCCCGGGCTCGGCTCCGCCCCGGAGTGAAGCCGCTCAGTGGACTGATACCCGGAACCTCCCCCCCCCCCAGAAATGATACCCGGAGCCCCCCCCCCCCTGCCCCAGAGATGAACCCCGGACCCCCCCCCCTCTGCCCCAAGAAATGATACCCCGGAGCACCCCCCTCTGCCCCAGAGACTGATACCCCGGCGGGGCCCCCCCCCCCCCTCTGCCCCAGAGACTGATACCCCGGAGCCCCCCCCCCCGCCCCCAAAATGATACCCCGGAGGGCCCCCCCCCCCCCCCCTCCTGCCCCGGGACTGATACCCCGGGGGGGCCCCCCCCCCCCCCCCCCTGCCCCGGAGACTATCCCCCCGGAGCCCCCCCCCCCTCTGCCCCGGAGACTGAACCCCCGGACCCCCCCCCCCCTCTCCCCCAGAGCTGATCCCCCGACCCCCCCCCCCCCCTCTGCCCAGAGATGTACCCGGGCCCCCCCCCCCCCTCTGCCCCAGGACGTACCCCGGAGGCCGCCCCCCCCCCCTCTGCCCCGGTTATACCCCGGACCCCCCCCTCTCCCCCAGAGACGAAAACCCGGGACCCCCCCCCCTTCCCCCCCAGAGACTGATCCCCCCGAGCCCACCCCCCCTCTCCCCCGAGACTGATCCCCCGGGAGCCCCCCCCCCCCCTTCCCCCAGAGATGAACCCGGAGCCCCCACCCCCCCTCTGCCCCAGAGACTGATACCCCGGAGCCCCCCCCCCCCCTCTGCCCCAGAGACTGATACCCCGGAGCCCCCACCCCCCCCTCTGCCCGGAGATGTACCCCGGAGCCCCCACCCCCCCCTTTCCCCCGGAGATGATCCCCCGGAGCCCCCCCCCCCCTCCCCCGGAGACTGATCCCCCGGAGCGCCCCCCCCCCCCCCTCCCCCAGAGACGATACCCGGAGGGCCCCCCCCCCCTCCCCCCCCAAGATGATCCCCCGGGAGCCCCCCCCCCCCCTGCCCAAGACTGATACCCCGGGCCCCCCCCCCCCCCTCCGCCCCGGACTGATCCCCCCCCCCTCTGCCCCAAGACTGATCCCCCCGGGCCCCCCCCCCCCTCTGCCCCAAACTGATTCCCCCGGGAGCCCC
>JAODAL010027665.1:0-54561 GCA_025379985.1 Phyllomedusa bahiana | reverse complement strand
TCCTGGCCTCCTCCGATTTTTTCCCCTGCGTGGATAGCCCGGGGCCGCGACCCATCCGCGGGGTTGGAGGGAGACCGCCAGCCCCTGCTTGGCCCTTGAACGTATAAAGCCCCAAGGGAAAGAAAAGAAGCCCCCCCCCCCCTTCCCTTGGGCCCCGGGGGGATAAGGTATGGCTGCCCTGCCAAAATATATCCGTTTTAAAACCCTAGCTACAAGCTGTGTCCCCGTTTTTTAGGTCCCTTTAAAGTCCTGAGGCGCTTTTAATTTTCCTGTGGGCCTTTTATCACTCCGGCTCCCTCCACCCATGCGCATCCCAAAACCCCCTTTCCACTTTCTCCCCTGTAAAACCCGGGTCGCCCTTAAACCCGGGTTTTTTGCCCGGTTTGGGGTTTCCCCCCCGGTCCCCCCTTATGACTCCCCCTTTGTTTTTCCGTCAAGGAAATTTTGGCCATAAAAGACTTTTTAGGGGGAAAACAAATTTTTTCTTTTTTTGTTTGTAAGGGTTATGGGCCCCTGGGGAAGGGTCTTCGGACCCGGAGGAAAACATCCTGGCCCGGGGTTTTTTTGACGGGATTTTACGGGCCGGGAGGAGGGGAGGCCGAAGGGGGGGGGTACTGTTAGGGGTTTGCTCCCTCGCCCACCCGTGCCTGGCCGGGGGCGCACCCGCACCCCCTGCTGCGACTCCGGCAAGGCAATGGCCCGCAAGCTCCGTCCCCGAAACCCCCCCCGCAGCACCCTTTCCCGGGGGGGGGGCCATTTGTACCTCCCCACGCCCCTTTTTTTTTGGCCCGGGAGCGGGCGCGGTACTGCAGCAAATTTAAAGGGACACCCGCGCCGATGATTGGTTTTTCTTTGGGGCGTGATCCTTTTTAAGGGGCCTGCCCCCTTCCCAGTAACCTTCCCGAATCGATAGTCCCTTTGCCTAGAGGGGAAAGGGTTTCCCCAGAGTGTCTTTGTTCTGACTCCCTTGTACCGAAAACCTTCTGCCCCCGCCCTTGACCACAAAACCCTTAGCCGCCTTCCGGGAACCTTCTGCCTGCCCCCCACACGAGCCTGCTTCATGATTCTTGTCCGCGAAACACCTCGGCTGCCACTGCAATGGGGGGGGTCCCCCCCCCGGGGGTTGCGACCGGGTTTATAATCCGCCGAAAGAAAGACCATCCCGCCTTTGCGGGGGGCCTGGTAAAATTTGGGGACCTACTTGGGCTCGGCCCCCGGGCGTGGTTTAAAACCAAATCGCTTTTTGGGGGTTTCCCGGGGATCCATTTCCCCAAATCCGTCCCCAGAAATTGAAACTGGTGTGGCCCATTTTTTTTTTTTCAAAGAGCCCCTTTGGTACTTAAATTTGGATACAAAATTTTGTAGTAACTGTTGGTTTTTTCTTTGGGTGCAAAAAACACCTTTTGTTATCCGTAAAAACCCTTTTAAAAAATAGTTAAATTGTACGTGGGACATTCCCCCGTTTTGGGTTTAAAAAATCACCCTTGAATTAAAATTTTGGGTACAGAAAATTTGGGGGTAATGTTAAATGAGCGATTACGTTTACTATCGTTTATGGGCGGGTGGTCAATAACGGCAAAAACCAATAAGAAATTCGATGGGCGGTTAAAATTTTTCCCCCGATGACCATTTAAAATCTATGGGAGAGCAACAAACAAACCCTTTAATTTTTTAAGGCCCCCAAAAAAAAAGGGGTGGGAACTGAAATTAAATTCCCCAACATCAAATGGTATTTCTTTGCAAAACTTAAAAACCCCCCAAATTAGTTATAAAAGCCCAAGAAAAAAATCACAGACCAAATTTACTATCCCCGTTTTTGCCCCCAGCAAGCCAACCCCTTTAAAACCCCATGACCCCCCAAATTTAAAAAAAGGCCCAAAGGCATTTTGGTTTGAACCATCATTTTAACTTGAAAATGGAAAATTGAAAAACCCCGTCCTGGGGAACCCGCATGAGCCCCAAACCTGCTGAACCCCCCTTTAAAAAGTGCCGGAAAAAAGGGGTCTTTCAACCCCAAAAATTTTTTTTTTCAAAAGGACATATACTGTCCCTGTTCCTGGAAGCGCTTTCCCCTCCAAGAGTGCGGACCAAAAATTTAGCTTCTTAGGGAAAAACGGTGGGTTTAAAGCTCCAGTTCCCCCAGGGACCCTTTTTCTTGGGATTTTTTTTTCATTTTACTCAACGTGCTGGAGGAAATTGTCTCCCGTTCTTTTTCTCTGTCTTCTTTCCCTATCAAAAGTCCCTTCCCGAATTTAACCCACATTGGTCCAAATTTTCCTGTTTCCTCCCCCTTTTTACAATTAGAGGGGAAATTTTTTTAAAAAAGCTATTTTTTTACATGGGAAGTTTTTTAGTACTTTAAATTTTAAAAAAAACACATTTTTAAAAAACGGAAAGGGAAACCCACCATGTCCTTTTTTTTCCCTTTTTTTAAATTTTATTTAAAAGGGGTTGTCCCCAATACGGGGTTGATAGCTATTTTTAAAAGATCTTGAAAAAAACAAGTCTTTTTTGCTTTAAAATTGTGTCCTTAAAACATGCCCCTACCATTCCTGTTTCGACAGAAACCAAACCCCCTTTTGGAGCCACTTTTTGACAATTGTAAGAACAAATGCCCCTTTTTAAAAACCCAAATTTTTTTTTATTGGGAACCTGTAGTTAGCTCCCAGGTCCGGGAAAAAATCCCCCCAAAAAAAAAAAACCCTACCTAGGAGCCACTTTTGAACAATTGTGAAGAACAAATGTCTGTTAGAAAAAAACTTTTTTTTTATAATGGGGACCTTTTATATAGCTGCATGTAAAAGAAAAATGCCCCCAAAAATTTTCAAAGCATAAACCCTTTGGAGCCATTTTTGGATTTTTGGGGGAAGAAAAAAATTTTTTGTTGAAACACATTTTTTTTTATAATGGGGCCCTTTGTATTTATAGCGCATGTCCCCGAAAACCCCCCCAAAAAATTAAAAAACCAAAAACCCTGGGGCCATTTTGAAAATTGGAAGAACAAATTTTCTGTTAGAAAAAATTTTTTTTAGAATAGTCCCTTTGTTTTTGCTGCATTTCAAAGCGGCATGCCCCAAAAAAAATAAAAAATAACTTCTCAGAAAAACTTTTAAAAAAATTGGGGGGGGGAAAAAATGCCATTTAAAAGCCACATTTCTTTTCCCAAAAAGGACCATGTTTATTGCTGCATTCACACCCAACAGGGCCCCCAAAAAATTATAAATATGACTTTCAGCCATTTTAAAAAATTGTGGGGGAAAAATTTCCCCAATTTAAAAAACCCCAAATTTCATTCCCAAAAGGACCATGATTATTGCTGTACCTCACGGGCAACATGCCCCCCCAAAAAAATTTAAATAAATATGATTTTCTCAGCCACTTTTAAAAAATTTGTGAGGGAGAAATGCCCTTTAAAAAGCCACTTTTTCTTTTAAAAAAGGGGACCATAATTAAGCGTTTTCCACAGAACATAAACCTCAAAACCTTTGACAATGGGGAAAACTTTAAAGATAAAGGGGAGTAAAGGGAATACGGTGTTGTCAAAAAAACCTTTGTTTTTTACATCTCCTCACAGCAAAACCAGAAAAATGAACTGTTGGGAAAAGAGGAAAAAAATTGGGAAGTAAGAAATAATCTTTTTAAAAAAAAAAGTTTTAAAAAGGCCTTTCTTTTGAAGAGGAATTAATTTGACCCAAACTAATCGGTGACCTGGGCAAGGGGGGCCAAACATAAACAGAGATCCATCCGGGAATTAAATTTTGATGAAAGCAAATGTTTCCACATTATCTGTGGAAATTTCCGGATGCTTTGTCTGTAATGCCCTCCCCCAGTTGGCTAAAGGGTCCGCCAAATGCCCCCCGGCTGCGGGGCGGGGAACAACACCTCTAGGGGGTGGCGAGCGAGCTGGGGCCATTCGTCCATTTTCGATCCCCAAATTTTTGGGGGCCCGGAACAAATACAAAAAATGGGTGTTTGGGACGCCCGTAGTTTTTTTCAAAATGTCTTAAAACTGGTCTCGGGGGTGTTGGATGTGTGCCCTCATTGCCCTGCGTTTGGTTGGGGGGGGTAAATAAAGATTGGCCCGAGGTCCCCCTTATGCTTCTGCCACTTGCCTGCCCCGCTTTCCGCTACGGCTACTTGGGAAAACCCATTTTCTGTCACGTCGCTGTGTTTTTCCACCCCTTTACATTTGAGGACGGGAACAGACGCCAAAAATGTCTCCCGGGTTTATCAAATCAGCAAGGTCCCCCATTTCCCGAAATTTTCTCACTATTTGGGGGGGGTTGGAAAGGAAAATGGGTGGTTTTGTTTTGTAAACCCGGGGGGGCCAGGGGGGGCCACCCAGAACTTTTTGTTCATTTTGTTTGGAAACCAAGCACTAGGGGAGATTGGGGCCTTGAAATTTTTTCCCAACCCCGGGTTTTTGGGGCACTAGCAAATGATCTTCCTCATCTTCCTCCTCCGCCCCAAAACGCAAAAACCCCTTTTTCCCAAGGGAGGGGACGTCGGTAACCCTCCGGGGTCTAGGAATTTCCTCCTCCCTCCCCCTCTTCCTCCGGCACAAAATTAACACAGCCCCGACCCTTTCCGAAAATGATTTCCCCTGAGAGCTGATGCCCAACTTTCACTAGCCCGGACCCCGAACCACCGCCTAATTTAAGACCATAAATTTGTGAAACTGCGGGCCTTGTTTGGGTTTTTTTGGAAAAGAAAGGGTCCCTGGGCCCCATCTGTGTCCTCTCCTCCTCCTTTTTTGGCGGGGGCCTGTTGTTTTTAGAGGGTCCAAATCGGTTTTCCCGAACTAAGAAAACAAACCCCAATGTCATGCTGACAAGGGCATTGTCCACACTGGCCCCTTTTTTAAAAACTTTAAAAACGGGAAGGGTTTGGTTTCAGGGTCTTTCCCCCTGCCTCCACTCTCGGTGGGTCAACACCCCCCAGGGCCCCCACCCCCTGGCTTTCAGGCCATGTGTCACTTCGTAAATGCGTAATGGCATTGCGCTGCTGCCCAATCGCTGGAGATGTGGAGGGGGGAATTCCCGCGTTTTTGCCCGTCAACAAAAGAACCCGGGTTTACGGGGGGGGGACCGAGCTGATGCTGCAACGCAGCCAGGGGGACATCAGGGGTTTCGAACGGCGGGAAATGCGAACTTAGAAATTCGAGCCCTTTCCCCAGCCGGGAGTCCCCAAACCCGGGGGGGCCCCTTTAGAAATTTCTGGGCGAAAAAGGTTCTTGGGCATTGCCAGGCCAAAAAAGGGGTGTGCTCCACCTACCGATCTTTTAAAGGGGCGGGCCCGCAGATTTTTGCCCCTTTATCGCAAAACCAGCTTGCCCCGGGACAAGGTTCTTGTCACCCAGGCCCGCGCTCGGGGCTCGTTGCGGAGACCGTTCCACACTCCTGAACCCGTGTGTGGACGGTCTCCAAGAAAATTAATTTAAAAACGGCCTGGTTTCTCTGGGGAGTGATTTCCACCAGAGGCCCCTTGGGGGAAAAAAAACCCTTTCACCATCCCTTTCGGTTTTTAAGGTTTTTGGCCCAAACCTGAGAGCCCCCGCACCCCCAAATTCATCCCCCACTCACCCAGGACTGTAACCCAAAAAATAGTTGGGCCTTGGGCCCTGCTTACCATCCCCCTTTTGCTGTGGTTTAATACCCCTTTTTGGCCCCAATGCAACAAAAGCATTTGAAATTTTAGGAAAGACCGTGGCTGGCAAGGGGAAGGGGCGGCTTTTTTTGGCAAAGAAATGCCTGCTCGGGCCCCCCTGGGGAATTTGGGGGGAGGCAAAGGGGCCCGACTGGCGGAACCCAAAATTTGTGTCCCCCAGACGGAAAGGGGCAAAAAATTTCCAAGGCAAAAAGCCTGGGGAATGCCCACCCTTTCAGGCTTTTGGCTTTGGGATGGTTTGGGTTAAAGTGTTTCTTCTGCTCCCAAACCTGGAAGACAGAAGGCTGGCTGCTAGACTGGCCCCTGTACAGCATGCAGGTTGTCAAACTGGTGGAAGGAGAAGGGGTAGGATGGGTCTCTGGTGGTACTGGTGGTACTTGGGCGACGGTGGAGGCTGAAGCGGAGGCTGATCCCTGGTCATGACTCTGAGAGACATGGGCAGCTGAGGAACGCTTGGTGGTGGCGGAGGAGGAGGAGGAGGCGGGAGACAGAGGGTGTGACAGTGGTTGGAGGCCCGGCGTCGGTCTGGCCTTTTTTGGCCAAGTGTTGCCTCCATTTCAACTCATGCATTCGCTGCATGTGACTAGACATGTTGGTGGTGGTTAACCACCTAAGGTTCTTGCCTCTACTTATCTGTTTACGGCATAGGCGGCATATGACATCGCTGGGTGAATCAGAGGCTTGCTCAAAGAAGGCCCAGGCTTGAGAGGTCCTGGACCTTTTTGACGGCGATAAGCGAGGAGCAGGGTTTCCGCTGACCGTGGCTGGCGGAATCATATCAGCGGACTTATGCGACCGCCCTCTCCCTTTTTGAGGGGGCACCCGTATGGACACTACCCAATCGTCTTTCTCCTCGTCCAGTGATGTAGCGCTCGCAAGCAAATTCTGCTGAAAAGAACACGTTGGATCCGCAATGTCGTCATCATCATCATCAACACAGGTGACTTGGTCGTCCTGACATTCTGCATCCAGGAGCTGCAGGCTACAAGCAAGAGGGACTGCAAGGCGTTGCCGACCGCCCGGGATTTTTGCCGATTGACCGGCTTCCTTCTCCTCCTCTGATGGCATCAGTAACTGGGCGTCAGAGCAGAGAAAATCATCCTCTTTGGCCTCTTGATCTTTTAACATGCTTTCTGACCCCAACCGCATTTTGTCATCAAAGAGGTCTTCAGAAAATGGATTATCCACAGTGGTGGGTACACGAGTTGACATTTGGGCTGCTTCATGTTGGATGGATGCTGATGATGTTGATGACGACATTTGTGGCCGTGACTGGGAGGACGAGGAGGAAAGACTGCTGGATGCAGGTTACATTAACCACTGAAGAACAGATTGGCGACGCTGTTTGTTACTGAGCTTCACAGGGCCCTGACCCAGTGATGACAGGCCTGACGGTCCTGCAACTGATGATCCGCTGGCATGCGTGTTGTCGCCAGCACTGGAAGGAGCACCTTCTCTCATACCTCTACCTCCATGTCCTACCCCCCTCTTTGCTCGCTTACCACCTGAATTTCGCTCCATGTTCAGAAATATAAAAATTTGAGAAGGTATGGAATAGTTTTGGAAAGTCTCTTATTAAAAGACGGCAAATCACAGCTATTCTTAAATCCCTCTAATTTCCAACAGCCAACTAGGATTAGAAACAGAATTGGTTCTATTGAATACCTGGTGGAAGAACTGTAAGATCAAATCAACAGTGTTCTTCCTTCAGTCGCAGGGATTTAAAACTGCCCAGTAGGACTAGGAATTGATAGTTTTCAACAAACTATCTTACAAGTGCGCTATCTGCGCCAAACTGAGATTCACCAGGCGCAATAAAACTATTCAAAAGTTACACGGATGAGAAACTGCGTTTTTTGCAGTAATGACAAACGAGAACAGTTACTAGAAAATGTTTCTGTCAAAATTGGTGTAGAACGTGTCTATTTAAAAAAAACTGGGGCCGCACCACGTACACTACAGCTATTTAAAAGTTATACGGATAACAAAAGGTGGTTTTTGCACCAAGGAAATACAATAACAGTTACTACTAAATTTCTGTATACAGACATTATGTATTCAATAAGAGACTGTCAAAAACTATTCCATGCCTTTAAAATTTTTATCTTTCTGAACATTTTGCGAAATGCAGGTGGTAAGCGAGCAAAGAGGGGTGTAGGACATGGAGGTAGAGGTACAAGAGAAGGTGCTCCTTCCAGTGCTGGCGACAACACGCAAGCCAGCGTATCTTCGGTTTCAGGACCATCAGGCCTGTCATCGCTGGGTCGGTGCCCTGTGAATCTCAGTAACGAACAGCGTCGCCAATCTGTTCTTCAGTGTGTAAGGCTTCAGCTTGAAGAGTCTGCAATGGAGTGTATATCCCAGCCAGGTTCTGGCCTGGAGAGAGCAAGATACATGCCACCAATGTAAGGAGCCTTGGTGGAGTGTAAGGCCAGTATTAGATAGATGTCGGCCGTACAAACTGTCGAAATACATTTAAGTTGTCTGTTAGTATGGCTTTCAGCCATTCCCGGGTCGGTCTTTCATTTGGAGTAAGCATAGAGCAGGATGGGTGCTTACTCCCCATGGTTCCACTCCAGGATTTCCCGGCTGTATATAAGGTCAGCAGGTAGGCTGACTGTGGTCGGCTGTATCTCCAGTCTACCATTTAGGCTGGAGACGTACACACTGGAGGAAGCCAGTGTCTGCTACCGCATCTTACAAGGTGATAGTGAGGGAACTACACCCCTGTATAGTAAGCGCTCAGACGAGCAGGAGTTTTGTTTATGTTTATCTGCTTCACCATGCATGTATTGCAATCCGTTTTGTTTTGCCTGTACAATAAACCCACGGACCAAGGACCGTTTGTACCTGATACCTGCCTTTGTCTCATGCCTGAAAGGACTTAAGCTTACAAGTGGTTAATGCAACCTGCATCCAGCAGTCTTACCTCCTCGTCCTCCCAGTCACGGCCACAAATGTCGTCATCAGCATCGTCAGCATCCGTACAACATGAAGCGAAGGCAGCCTAAATGTCAACTCGTGTACCCACAACTATGGATAATCCATTTTCTGAAGACCTCTTTGATGACAAAATGCGGTTGTGTCAGAAGGCATTTCAAAAGATCAAGAGGCCATAGAGGATGATTTTTTTCTGCTCTGATGCCCAATTGCTGGTGCCGTCAGAGGAGGAGAAGGAAGCTGGTCAATTGGCAAAAATCCCGGGCAGTCAGCAACGCCTTGCAATGCCTGTTGCTTGTAGCCCGCAGCTCCAGGATGCAGAATGTCAAGACGAGGAAGTCACCTGTGTTGATGATGATGATGATAACGACAATGCAGAAATTGGAGACCGTGCTGATTGATCAACTGGAGACATCTGTTGCGTCTGCTTCAAGTTCTTCAAATGTCACGGTGGAACAACGTCAGCAATGTGACAGCAGTAGAGTACCAAGTAGCTGCAGCAGCAGCAGCAGGCATTGTGGCAGAAGCCTAATGGGTGACCTCTGGTAATTCTTATTTACCACCTTGCAAACGCATGTAATGCAGGGCACACATACAACACACAGAGACCGGCTTAACATCATAGTGCACCACTATCTGCGTCTCAACACCGATGTTTTTGGATATGTTCCGGACCCAATCGACTTCTGGGTATCCAAAATGGATGAATGGCCCGAGCTTGCTCGATAGAGGTGTTGTTCTGCCCAGCAGCCAGCGTCATATCTGAGAGGATCTTCAGCACAGCTGGAGGAGTCATTACAGACAAACACATCCGGCTTTCCACAGATAATGTGGATCATTTAACTATCATCAAAATGAATCAGGCATGGATCTCTGATGATGTTATGGCCCCAATTGCCAGGTCACGATATTAGTTGCCGGTCGTATCAGATTGCCTCTTTCAAACAGTAATTTGTCACTCTTGACAATAAATACTTTATCTTTATATAATATGATCATTTGCTTGAAATGCAATTTTATTCTCAGTTTTCACAAAAGGTTGCCACTGGTTTTGCAAGGTTGTGGGAGGACTGTAAAAAGACAACGATTTTCTGTACTAAGGTTTTCATGAAAATAACAGTGGAGGTCCTATTTTTATTTACTTCATCTTTAAAATTTTTCGGCACCACTGTCGTGGGTTTGGGGGTCATCGGTTGCCTTTGAGACACAGCTATAAACAACGGTCCTTTTTTGGACAAGAATGATGTGCGTTACTACTGTTGGGCCATTTCTCTCCTCACAATTTTTAACAGTGGCTGAGGAATGTCATTTTTATAATATTTTTGGGTCATGCTGCTGTTGAAAATGCCAGCTATACTACAGGTCCTATTTTAAAAAAATTTTTGGTTTCTTACCAAGGTCATTTGTTTCTGTACAATTGTCAAGGAGTGGCTACAACGGTGTCATAGTTAATATGTGATTTATGGGAATGATGCGTCAAAAACAGGAATAGGTAGGACACTGTTAAATAGGACACATATTGTACAAAATGAGCGCGCTCTCTCTTGTGGGGGTGGGTAGTGGTTATTTTGTAAGATCGTTTAACATAGCTAGCAATCCGTTGGTGGGTGTGAGTGGATCAAACTCGTTTTAATACAATGAAAAAAAAGTAGACGAGAAACAAAGACTTGGTGGGATTCCATTCCTATTTTAAAAATGTGTTTTAGTAGAATGTATTATAACGCTAAAAAAAATATGCATGTACAAAATATTGATGACCAAAGTTTCCTCTGATGTTGTACGAAAGGTGATGGTACAGGAAGATGGTTTGAACAGTGTAGGTTATGCGAGTGGGGTAGAGGACATGGTGTTTGTGGAGGCCATTCGCCACCCCGAGAACAGAATGACAATTTCTCTCCAAACACTGGGTTGAGTTAGAAACGGGAATGAAAAAAGAAATGCCAGAAAAAGGGCACTGGTTTGTTGAAAAAATCTCAGGAACATCGCACTCGCGAGGGCATGTTCCAAAGTGAAGCTCAATTGGTCGGCCACTCATATGGTAGGGGGCTAGCGCTCTGTAGAGGCAGAGAAAATTTTCTCAAGCGATAACCAGGTCTTGACTGTTGTACTTGATGGAAGGCTGGGAGGTGTTAGCTCAACATCATGCATCTGATTCGAACGTACTTTGTTTTAAGTTGCTATGTATCATATAAAGGATTTTTTGCGCGTGCTTAATGTGATGGACGGGACGCCAGTCTGGGCTCTTGCACCGCTATCCCACTGTTACTCGCTCTGCTAGCTGAACCTTGCGTTCCGAGTTAACTAGATTGGATGGGATGCCAGCCCTGAGAGCTTCTTCTCACCACACCCACTGTCCAAGCACCAGCCCTGCCAGAATGAACCTGGTGTTGTGATCCAAACGTTTACAGCTCTACACACTCCGTGCTGCTTAGTAATTTCCTTTTACCCAGATTGTTGATCAGTAGTATTGGCAGGATTTTCAGGACAGGCCTTGCTGACCTTGCTGGGGATCATCTGTTTCGTTTTGGGTTCACTTTCGAACATCATTGGTCGGGAGAACATGGTCACCAGCTAGAATGGCATTAAAGTACCTCTAGCGAGAGCAGTTTACGTCTGGAAAACGAAGTTGTTTTAATTTAGTTTATTTTCTTATATTGCGAAATTTTATGATGATGGTCCATAGGGCTCTAGCTGTGCGAGTTTTGAGGTTCGGTGCTGCGTTTACAGGATATGGATGTCAATGTACATTCACTAATACTGTCTTTCAAAGACTACTTTCTTCCGCGGCACGTTTTTATCTCAGTGGGTTCATGCAGGTTTTGAAAGGTCATGTCTGCGTTCCAGGTTAAGGAAGCCGATAGTGTCAATGTCCAGTTAACGTAGTATGGTGGTTCATAAGTCTCCTTTTTCCGGCAGGCACTTTTTAATCTGAGGGTTCAGACAGGTATTAATGGTCATACTTTCGCGGTTCGAAGGACAGTAGGTTTGTAGTCAATGGTCCAGTGTATGTCAACCTAGAGAGAGTGGTGGTTCAAAAGACTCCTTTTTCCGGCACGTTTATTTAATCTGGGGGTGTCATGCAGGTTTGGGGTCGTCATGCTGTGGACCCAGGAGGGAGATATAGCATGTCCAGTTCCCAACTCTAAAAGGTGGGTTCAAAGACTTCCTTTTTACGGCATTTTTTTAATCTGTTGGTAAGAACAGGAGGTTTTTTATCTTTCATATCTGTTGGTCCAGGACAGGTATATGTCAATGTCCAGTTCAACTAAATTGGTTGGTTCAAAGACTCCTTTTTTCCAGACTTTTTTATTCTGTGGGTTCATAGCAGAGTTATGTGGGTCATGCTGCGGTACAGAGGAAGTTCTATAGTCAATGTGCAGTTCAACTAAAATGGTGGTGTTGAATAAGTGCCATTTCCCCTGGGCACTTTTTAATCTAGTGGGTCAGCCAGGTTTTGAAGGGGTCATACTGACGGTCCAGACAGGTATAGTTCAATGTCCAGGTTCTTTGAGTTGTGACTGTTTTTGAGGGATAGAGAGTAGAGGTGTGTGGGGGTGTGTGTCAGGAGGTGGTGGGGGATTGGGTATGCGATGGTGGCCTGTTTATGGCACTTTTTTATATCTGGCGGCGTCATGCAGGGTTTGGGGCTCTATGATGTGGCCCGAGGACAGATTTGTCAATGTCAGTTCAACTAAAATATGGTGGTTCAAAGAGAACGCCTTTTTCCGGCACTTTTTAATCTGTGGGTCAGACAGCGTTTATCTTCATGCTGGGGTCAGGACAAGGTATAGACAATTTTCCAGTTCAAAATAAAATGGATGGTTCAATAGAACTCCTTTTTTCTGCACGTATTAATTCTTGTGGGCTCATGCAGGTTTGGAGGTGGTCAGTGCTTTTGCGGTTAGGTAGGTGTGGAGGGTATGTGTATTAGGTCAAATGTCCGAGTTCAATCTAAAATGGTGGTTGAAGGACTCCATTTTTCCCCCTGGTCGACTTTTTAATCTGGGGGTTCAGACAGGTTTAAGGGTGCTGCTGTGTTATCCTAGGGACAGGGATAGTCCCATGTCCAGTTAATAGTGAGTAAATTGGATGGTATCAAAATCAGTGACTGCCTTCTGGCACTTTTTATTTTGTTGTCATGTAGATTTAAGGGTCAGGCCCGTGTTGGCAAGGATAGGCGATACGTGAATAGTGCTCGTCAGTTCTTTTTCTGTGACCTCTTGATTGGTGCCTAATTGTCTTGCCTGGAAGATGTGAGACACGGTATCCAGTTTATGTTGTGGCATGTTTAATTCCAAGCATCTCAACAGCCCTGTTTGGGTGTTTAGAATGAGATTTTTGCTAGGTGTTGTTCCTCTCCAATAGACTTTATATGGTTCTTTCGGGCGGATTAATTTGTTTAGATGGACTATCAGAATCTATTTATGATAATTGCCCGATATATTGGAGCTATTCTGGAACGATAACGAGATAGTTGAACTATTGTTCATTCACTTATACTATGTATTGATAAAACTATGATATATATCAGTATAAGGAAAAGAAATAATTCAGTTTTTTTCTTGTTACTTCTTTTCATTTCATTTAGCAAAAAAAGAAAGAAACTAAAACAATACATAAAAAGGAAGGGAAAATGAAAGGTGGTGATGGTCAGGGAAGGAGAGGTGCAGAGTTGTACTTTAAATTCCTAGAAATATGTGGTGAAGAATGCGGTTGTTTTCCCACTAGAGAGTCCTGCTTTTGATAAGAAAGAAAGAAGAGAGGGGTTTAAGAAAAAATAAAAAAAAAAAAAAAAGAGAAAAATATAGGAAAGAGGTAATGTAAGTTTAGGAATGGTTTGCATAACATTGTGAAGTTTTATACGCAATTTTATTTGTTATGCTTTCTATATAAACTACATACCAGGAATTTTGCTGCAATTTTTAACCATCTTTGGTCGCAAACAGTAAATTGTGTTTTGAAATTGAACTAGCAGATTTTAAAGCGTTGTTACCATCTCACACACTGATGACATATTCATAAGCTAAGTCATTGGTGTTTGATAGGTGGGAGTCCCGAGGTTGGTACCTGCTGTATGTATGTCGGGATTGTCCCTGCCTAACGACTTCATTGAAAGCAGAGGGTCAATTGTGCTTTTGCAATAACTTCCATTAATTTCAGTGAGAGAAGTTCTATACTGTTACCAGTTTCTGTACACCCCGAGGCGGATATGGTTCAGTTGTGCTTAGAGATTTCTCGATAAACGAGAAGCTAGCGCATTATGTTGTGCAGAGCCAACTTATTCTACATCAGATTGACTGAGACTTTTGGCGGAGCACTTGTCTCCCCAGGATACAATAGGTTTGGGTGTGCCGCAGGGGTGGAACCGTGCACTATCACACGTTTAATGGCATGTATGATATGGATGCTTTTTTTAATCAAAGTACCAGCACCTGATACTCCTAAACAGTTTCAATAACTTTATGGGTCTGCATAGAGAACTTCCTAACTAGCGATCCATACTTCGCATAAGTTTAATTAATCAGGCCAGGAATTTAAGCTTTATGCAAAAGTCAAAGTGACTTTAAACAGAATATATACAAAAACTAAACCTCTGTTTCAGCTATAATAAATTCGCGCAGCCTTTGGAAAAGCGTGTGGGGTTAAAAATACATAAAAAAATACCCACACCAATAACTATCACATCCCAAACATCCCCATCCAACCCATTATATAAATTAAACTCTTTATCCCAAAACAAAATTCATTATTAACCAAAAACAATACATTAACCCCTTCATCCAATAACACACACACAAACACACAAACACAAAACACAAGTAACAACAAAACACACACAACACACAAAACACAACAACACACACACAAATACACCCCAAAAATCTTAGTACTGACAGACAAACTTACCTCCTCTATGACAAAATATAACAACCACCGTGCCTCCTGTGTGTGTGTGTGTGTCACACCCAACACTCACATCCCACTCTAATTTCCGAATATATCTCATTGTTTGTGCCATAAAACAATAAAACAACCCATATTCACTATTATCCTACCCCCCCACCCAACATAAACTCCATAAATAAATCCCTACCACCTCTAACCCGTATGTCAACCTATCCTACAACTCTCAAATAACAACATAATGAATATATCTTGTCCCCTGTATGTTAATACCACTCGTACCTTCCCTCTACTAACCACACTTCAGCGACCCTCAGATCACCTTATGTCTAGTCCACTTCTCTACATAATGTCCAGAGACCTGATACTATTGTGCGCGCACCCAAACATCTGTCCCACATTCGTGTGTTCCTTAGTACCTTCAAATTTCCCCCCACCCCTACCATCCAAATACTTATATCATGATTCCCTGCTACCCTTGTCCTCTGAATAATTGTCCGATTCTCTACTCACTCACACCATGTCTACTCAAATAATGTTGTGCTACTAGAAATCATTGTTTATCTCCCCCCCCCAATATCTGCGCTCTCATACGTATCTCCTCTTAACATAAATCTGTCATCCCAAATAATTACTCTTCACTATTAAATTACCCCCATTCCCCAACTCCCTCCCCCATCTTTAATATATAACCCCCCAACCCCCACCCACAACCCCAAACACTGATATAGATTTCCCCTCATTTCTGTACTTCAACGCCCGACCACTCACAATGTGATTTCTATCTATCTCCCCAGAGATGTGTCATTTTTCTCTCTCCTCATCATCACCTAACCCCTTTCCATGTCTTCAAATTCTCTCTAATATATAATACATAACCAACTTCTTATCATCAACCTGTTTCTAATCACACAACTTCCTCAATTCCTCTCCCTTTCCTCTCCCCCTTCACCACTATCCTACTCTTCATTTATAACTTTGTTCATTTTTTTTATTCCCACATCATCAACTCCTATCACCTACTACTTACCACATCCTCGACTCTCACTACTATTGCCAACCACCACTCCACCGCATACTCTCACCTAAGTTCCCCCCTCATCAGTTGTCCCTCTAGATTCATATGATACCTGTCTACCAAGTACGTCCAGCTACACATCTCGCATTACTCTTCTCCCTACCCTTTCCCACATCGTGAATGCTGTTATTGACGTCCGACGAATGTTCTGACTTCCCCATCTGCTCACTGTGTCCGGTCAGACTAACTTCACTTAACCCTGTCACACCTTGCACAGACTACTTGTATCGTAGCTGTGACACCCGTCGTGACCGACTCAGTCCCTCTCTCCTCTCCCCTCCCCCCTCTCTCTCCCACGTATTGAATCTCTAATCCTACTGTCCACACATGCCTACACTGTGTCGTCTCGATCTATCACACCTCCCCCTCACCCCCCACTTCTGACTTAACTGAGTATCTAGTGACCACCAACGCGTACCTCTCGAAAGTTCCTGTTATCTCCACTGCCTGCCTATATAATAGACTATGTGCCACCATGTCATTAAAATATCCCACCTTGTCTCCATCTATCTGTTTGCCACTGTGTACCACCTGACTAGAACGCTGTTTGCTGCCTATTGTATACATGTCATCGTCCAGATGCTAGTGTCATCCTTCGAGTTCTCATACTCCTCTGTCCCCATCGCCCCCTCTCCACTACATGTCCAAATGTGAGTCTGTTATTGTACAGAGACTCATATACACCGCTCCTATTCCTTCCACTGCTATTTTTGTCCCTCTCCATGACATCACTATTTTGTGTTAATTCCCCTGCCCCCCATCCCCCCTCCTCGCCCTACTATCTTAGACAAGTAAGAGTCACGTCCCCCATTGGCACACCTCATGTCACATCTCAATTGATCGTATTCCCCACGCCCTACTACCTGTCTACCAATCTAGTTCTCCCCACTCAGTTTCCACACCTCTCTATCTATATCTAATGACACAATATAAATTTTTCTTGTCTGAGACCTCTCCAGTCACCAGCTATGCTACCATAATGTCCTCACTCTACTATACCTGTAGCTCACCCGCCCCTGCCATTCCTAGTTTCCTGTCTGCTCATGCTCACTAATCTCCTTCTTAATCAGTAAAGATATATTCACCCCACTCTATTACCCTATGAATTGATTATTGTGCCTAAGACTCACGTCCCCTTCTACTCTACCTTGTGTCTCTCCACCTCATCTGCCCTGCAGATGAGACTTTCACTTCCTACTCTCCCCTCACCGCCCCTGCCTTAAGAATGTGATATAGACTAATTATTCCACGTCATCCCAATACTATTCGTATTCCCCCCCTACTACTTCCCTCTATCCCATCCTCTCTCATTCTAAACTTCACAATCCTCTACTCTTACACATCTCTATTCTCCCCTCCTACATCTCCTACATATAGATTAGTGTAGAGTCTAGTTGTGACATTGCTGCCTCACGTTACTGCTATTTTTCTCCTCAAACCTTCCTACTCCATTCCCTCACTGTGCTGTCCACATACCCCTCACTCTATTCCCAGTTCTGCACCCTCAACACATCCTACACCCCCCTATACCACCGCTCCTCACTGTACCAAACTGATTCCACATATCAATCCCACCAACCCCCTAAATCCTTCACCCCACCCCACACACACACTCACCTCCCTTCCAATACTTCCATTGCCCTCCCTTTAATGTTAGTTGACATCGTGGGCCTGTTCATAGTGCCAATGTCTAACTCGTTCAATTTTTCATCTCACTTATTTTTTAATTCTGTGTTTTCATAACTCCCTCTTTTCCCTAAAATTATCTTCTCTACCCCCCTCACTCTTTCGCCTACCTTGCTCCCCACAAACTCATAATTCCTTTCTCCCCTTTTTTTATACAATTAATCCCCCTATTATCCCACCAATTCCCTAACAAAAACATCCTTACTCCCTCTGTTTCTCTGTTCCAATCCTACCTCAAATCCATCCCACCCTCTTTGTCATACTCTCTGCACACCCTAGCTCACCTTGTTGACCCTACCCCCCCTTTAAACATGTTCAAAATGCCTCTATCTCGTGTGATCTATCAACCAGTCCGCTCCTCTCCTAGCAATATATAATTACAATATTTCCAAGATCAACCTGATCACACAACTTTACCACCCATGCCATTCTCTCCATCCTGTGTTGCAATGTAAACCTATTTGTTCAGCCTCCCAACGTACGTATAACTCTGATACTCACTGTCCTACGTGCGACCACTAACTCTGTTGTGTCCGTGTGTATCTCCTGTTCTGTGCCACACATCCAACCTCCGTCTATAAAAGACTGTCTCTTACTCAACACTGCACTATTCGTCACTAGTCGTTTCTCTATCGAATGTGCCATTTGCTTCTCTGCTCCCTGCTCCCTCTATGTAACATAGTGAATAGACTGTATTCTGTCACACCCTGTGTGTATAAGTGTGTATAGTCGTCGACCTCTTACCTAGTGTTCGTCGGATAGCTGATACCGTCTGCGCATCTCTCTGTGCCCTCGATGTCCTCACCACCTTGTGCTCATGTGTGTTCGTTCATGTGCATAAAATCTCTCCTCGATGTCAGTCGCCGTCACCGTGTGCTGTACCGTAGACGCTCTCTACACTGCTCGCTCTCGTCTCAGCTCTATGTCTGCCTAGCAGATCATGTCTCCCTGATTCTCACAAAACCCGCATGTATCGTCATTTCTGTAGACTCCCGTACTAAATCTTATCGATGACGCTCCCCATCGTGTGTCCCTTAGTCGTCACTTATATCATTGTAATAGAGTAATACTCACAAACATATAAGTGACCTCGAGCGCTATAGCACAAACTCTGTAGTCTACAAGAGTGGACGCTGTCTCTAATCTCTTGCGTTGTGTGCCAATCATTTGTACCAATGATCTTGCCTCGCTACTGTCTGTCCAGATTGACGCGCTATACATCAGACTCTCGAGCGAGGAGCGATCGTCGATCGCTATCATGAGTTCGTGAAAGTCACTAGGAGGAGAGCTGAATCGTTGTTAGAAGAACTATCGCGCGCAGAACTGCTGTGAGCTTCCTCACGCCGGTCTACTCACCGTGCATGTGTCGCCATCTAGATAATGCCATTGTAGCATTCGAGCTTAGCATGTCCTGTCATCTGCACAGTGTGCACTACTCTGCGCACGACTCGTGTGTGCGTCTCTCAATATCTTGAAGTCTCCTAGTCATACCCCTTTTATTCTAAACAGAGCAAATCATCGCGCCTATCTTATACTCCCCACCAATCTTTAACAGCATTTAAACAATTTCCTTTTACCTTTCACTTCTTAAATTTCACCCCCATACCCCAACACTCTTTATATTTCAATTTCCTAACTCTCATTGATAAATGGTTTACGCGCACACTCTCTCTCTCTCTCGCGTACGCTCTCTACGCGCACGAGAACCTCGCATCTCAACCCCCTGTCACCTATGAACCCTGCCCCGCCCCCGTTAACTAGCACAAGATGCTGTAGTGAAATCACAGTTAGAAGCCAGTAGTGGAGAGATGGAGTTCGAAGACGAACGGTTACGCTGTACGCGCCTGATGTGTCCGTCCGTGTGTACGTAGAGTACGTGTTATGAGTAGACTTGCGAGTCATGCTCCAGCTGCGCCGTAATCCGTAGGTCGGACTCTTCGCTCTGGTCGCGCTAACGTGAGTGTCAGCGTGTGTGAGAGGAAGACGGCAGATACTAATGGTACTGATGGCTCGGCAGCAGGTCACACAGCAGGCGAGCAGAATGCTGCGAGGTCGGGCGAGTTGTGGGCATGCATAGATGCGAGGTGGAGACAAGGAGAGTGGTGGTAGGGCTCTCGACTCATGCAGCGTGCGCAGTATCTCGCGAAACGAGTGGGAGGGTTACGTGAGCCCGTGCTGTGACAGAGCAGCATGAGGACAGATGACACGTGGCACATCTCGGACGAAGAGCGTAGGTAGACCTTATGCAAAAGAGGGGCCAAGATTATGTGGGCAACTCGATGGAGCTATAAGCTCCACGCAGTGAGGCGTCATGCGCACTACTCGAATGGCGCTGATGTGGATAGCGCAGACAGGTGCGCTCGTGATGAGCTGTGGTGTCAGCATCGTGCGGCAAGTAGAAATTCGCTGAGGAGGGGGGGGGGTGGACCATTGGGCACGGTGAAGGTGTCAAGCAAAAGCCTGCGTGGATCAAGATCCCGCCACGACACGAACAATATTGATGTTGCCGGGTGGGACATATTCATATTAAATTTTGTTAATTCTTTTATTAACCCTTAACCCTCATATAACCTAGAC
Organism: Phyllomedusa bahiana; assembly: GCA_025379985.1. Taxonomy (NCBI): domain Eukaryota; kingdom Metazoa; phylum Chordata; class Amphibia; order Anura; family Hylidae; genus Phyllomedusa; species Phyllomedusa bahiana. The sequence goes on along the minus strand of JAODAL010027665.1, from coordinate 34,709 downwards.
ATTACTATTTAAAATCATATTCCCTTTTCATATTCCCAATCTAATTACATTAAATTCATTATATCCCCAAATAACCACACAATCTACTAATTAATTTATACTCAAACCTTTCTCTTCCCACTCACTTTCCCCTCTATACCTTTTCACATTATTTCACCTCTCTATCTATATTCTTGTCATTCCATTTTATCAACATTATCATTAAAATCCTCTTACAATCACTTCCCCCACCTATATTCCTCACCCAATTTCCAACTTCTTCTAAATCTCATCATCCTCAATTTTTATAAACAACTCTTATCCCACTTTCTCATATCACCTCTCCTTTATAAAATACCCCCATACCCTTCCTATCACTCCCATTATTCTCATACCTACTCTTCATTCTTCGTGTGTCATCCGTCTCTGCGTCATATCACGCTACCTGATTCTTCTGTACTTACGCTACATCTATGTATATTCTGTGTTAACTCTACACACTCTCACCATCTGTTCTCTCATCATCTCATCTCTGATCAAACTTATAGTACACGCCACATGTCAGTCTAGCTCTCTCTTACTGTGTATGCCATATACCCTTACCCAGTTAGCCTCTCTTACTCTGTTCGCAGTCTAATGTGTAATCTGTTCCAATATCCTTTCAGTACATCATGTACTAGCTAATGTGATCCATGTGTGTGTCTAATAAATCCTATTCTATTATATTCAGTCCATGTCACTTGTTGTCCATCTATAGTCTGTTCCTATATGTGCAAGATGCCTCACGTTAGTCTCCCAAGTATCGCAGAAAGTGCTGATCTGTCTCTATACATTCTTGTCATATTGTCTAATGTGTGTCGTCTAGTCTATACAATTCAATATATGTAAGTGATGTCTCACTAATTCTCATATAGTCTTATCTCAACAACCAGCTTTGTTCTCGTCATTGTCGACGTAGTACTCGTATAATATTGCTTGCTCTTAGTAGACATTGAGTATTGTTATTGTCATCTAAAATTGTGCACTTCATCCCTCAATTTATGTAATGTCCTTGATTTGTGTCTCACTACATTAATCATCCTACTGTCACCCATTTCTCGCAAATAGTCTCGTCTCGTGACTCTGTCCGACTCTAACCATCCATCCCCATTCCGCTATAATCACTCTCACCTACCTAGCTAAGCGTTATCATACGACCATTTAAACACATATTGCCTTATATCACTACTATGCACTAGACGTCAGCACTACTATGCAAATACTGTGTTTCACTCCTATTACAACTATACTAAACTTTTATGTTAACTCTTCTACCACTTCTCGCAGCCCCATTATTCATCAGATATGCACACTTCTTTATCCTTCCTATGTCTCTGCTCATCTTATTCTTCTACTATGTTCTCACCTATGTTTCATTTCCCATGACAATCACCCCACACCTCTCTCCTAATATCCCCCTCCTCTAATAAGTTTGTCAAAATTACATCTCTCACATACCTACTCCTTAAACATCAATTATGAAGAATATCTCTCTAGTACAATATCAGTTGTCCTCTTCCCCAACCTGTATTGTGTTAACTGTGCTTTTATTTATCCCCGTAGAGCATAGACACGTCCATACGTCACCTACCCCTAATGTGCATATCAGATGTGTTCCTCACCCTATGTCCTCGCCAGTGTCAATATCCTAACATGTAATATCCTTGCCTTGTGTCCAGACCCCTCTGTCGTATCTGTCCTATCTCACCCTCGTTATGTGACATTCCCATCCCCCCTTATCATGATTACCCATAATGTTACTCCCACCAACTTCCTTCACTCTACGCTCCTCACTACACATCATACCGCCACATACCACTTACATCCCTTCTTCTTTTATAGACTATGCCTGTGCATGCATAGTATCACCCCACCTCTATTTCTGCTATCTGTGTCTCAACAATTGTCTACACTTTTAAATTTTCTACTTCTCTCAATCCCAACACTAAACTAATTCGCATTATTATTATGTTTTACTATCGTGATGTGTGCTTAAGATACTCTGCCAACTAATTCATTACCATGATCACTACTCGCTCTCTTCAGTCACATTCCACTATGTCGCTCCGTATAAATTCCCCAACTTGTTACAATTACCTATATAAGACTAACGATCTGCTTTACTCTCTCACTTAATCTATATCGCTCCGCTTCGTCACAATGTAGACCTACAGTCAACCTCCATAAGCGTTCTGTATCTCTGATATACGAGTCCCCGCCGCCGCTTCTCCTCTCCTTCCTCTCGCGCCATTCATCACACATTTATCCTTTACCCGTGTGTGTAGTCGTCCATACTGTCCTGTGTCTCAGTAATCAGATCCCTCTCTAACGCCATCATCCGCCTCCTATGTTACTCATTTATATCATAACGTCAGAGTTACACCTCCAGTCCTATTCTCCCAACTCCGTGTGTACTTACCATATGTGTATAGATTTTTACATTTCTCGTATCTCCATTGCAATATATAGTCGCGTCACCTAATCCAATCTCCTGATCAATCTGTATCATCTGTTCTGACCCCCTTTCAGATGCATGAGCCCCCTCAATCACCTGTTCTCAGATAACTAATTCGTACCCTCTCTATTCATATAATTTAACATTGACAATGCCCACACTCTGTCTCCGCACATTCCCCTGACACTATACCACAGTTCAGTATCGCCCCTATGTAGTCTGCTCGTCAGCTTGTCTGATCGCACCACTCTATGCTCTATGTCATGCCCACGTTATTACACACTCAGTGTCGTACTGTAGAGAGATATACAATATCTACGCCTCGTCAATATCTATGTTGCAATCTGTGTGCTCCATCGCCTACCATACTAACACATGTCCCCATACTGCTACAATTTGTATAGCCTAGTTCTCGCTTCTGCAGTTCTGAATTGCTCTAACAACAACCTCTACTATACCCTGTTTGGCTCGCGTCTAGAATACATGTAACATGTGTAGACTGCATCACTCTTCTCTGACTATGATGTACAGTGAATATGCCTGATCCTATCCGCCATATTTCAACTAGTGAGCAACCTCCTACTCATAATTGTCCACCCCATATCCATCTACATAGTCTGTATAATACAACAAGTCTCATTGTAGTAATACAACGCATAGTACTCACTCCACGACGACTGTCAAATATACGCCAGTAAGCTCTCCTATATACCTGTTGTCTCCTCCAGTCTATGTACATACTGCGCTCGTTGACTTCTAAGACACGTGCCTATCGGCACCAGCCACATACTCCTCCCGACTGTCTGATATCCAGTGACTTACTCTTCTTCATCTATATTTGCATCTTGCCCCTCCACTTTGTATTGTTTCCACTCGCTTGACCTCATGCTGCTGTCTGCGTCACCTCACACTCTCTGTCATTTGCACACTTTGGCTACTTATGTTTCTGCCACCTCCAGAATTTCATATATCCAATCCATCAATATTTCATTATATTATCATCTTTCGACACACTTATTCAAATATCCCAAATACTATTCATATCTTCTATCAACACAATACAATTCCATCATTTTCAATCATATTATCCAACCTCTTACAAATAGCCCATCAAACACAATATCATATAGATTGTGTCATCATACGCTCCTCACTTGTGAGATATCTCATAACAATATGTCTACACATAGAATTACAGCCTCCAAACACCCACATTTATACATATACTCACATTTCAACTCATTCATACCGCATAATAATATTGTCTCCGTCACTCCTCCTTTACATACCTCAAACACTATAAAATATTAACTCTTCAGCCAACTCACTTTTCATTACCTTTCCCACAATAGTTTTCCACATAACTCACTAATACATTTCAATCTACATTTATAACCAATATATCACATCTCTACCCACAATCTCTCTTTATTTTCATCATCCTATCCCACACCAATCTGAATTCTTACTGCCCACTTCGCAAAGTGTCTAAATTCTTATAATATATTAACCCACTCCCCATCGACATATCCATACTAATCACCTCACTCATACCATGTGTCGAGTGCAAATCATATGAGAAATACCAACTGCTCTTACATAGAAGTCATGTGCATCTCTCATACCTCTCTAGTACTGCATATGTAAACACCTCGATTTACTGTATTCCATACCTCCACACCTACGTACGTACCTTACCTACCCTCATAGCCCTCAGTCTTATCACATGATATAACCCTAGTGTTTAACTCGCTCCTTCACTATGTGCCTGCTCAGAACACGATATATACATATACAGTACCCCACTGCTACCTCATACCTACGCAGTGTCATCACATCTGTTCCTCCCAATACAATATCACAATCAATATATCTTTTATAACTTATTTTCCTTCACACTCCTCTCCATCTTTACTTATCCCCCTTATATACTTTCTTAATCACCACTATTATCAAACCCCCTTTATATCTCTCTCTCCTAAAATCCCTTATAACTTTAAATACATTTACCTCTTCAATTTCCTATTAATTTCTTATTTCTTCTTACCCACATATTACATATCATTTACTTCTAAATCCCATAACTCTTAATCTCTTATCTCATTTTTTCACCCTCCTAATCCCTCCAAAATAATCTTCTATATCAAAATCACTAATTCATCCCACCTCCTCACCACACTATACTCCTCACACTATCTTCCATTTTTTGTCTCACCTAATTATATAACAATATTACTACCATACTATTGAATGTACATGAGTAAATACTACTTCACCATTACAGTACTACGCTCATATCTCATGAGATCCCCTTTCTCAGACTCAGTCCCAGACCTATACTTGCCACAATCATGATCACTTGATTCCATATCTACCCCACAAAGTCATAAACTATCACTCACACTCTATGTTATCACACCACCATACAAATCACCCCGCTCATCCTACAATTTCTACCCCCCCCCCCCCCCATCTCCATATATTATGCTCTACTCATCATATAGTAGTCATATCTACCACCCAATACCAATCTAATCTACTACTCTCACTATATCGTTAACCTGTAATGTACTGTAGATCTTCCTCTGCTCCTCAAACGCCCACCCACATCTAGTACCTCATTCTGATGACACTAACACATACTGTCTGATGACGCCTCTGTGAATGTACACACTATCTATCCACCCCAACATCTACAATAAAAATTAAGCACGTGTAGACATCCTACAACTCTCCTTCGCCTTTCCAGTCAGAATAACCAATGCACAATCCTTTCAACACTCTCTTCTTCATAACAACAACAATATATAACCTATCGCCACCCTTCATATGCCTGATACGACACCCACTCTATCACCGAGCGTAAGCAAATGTGTTGTGCCTCCTCTTGCCACTTTATAGATCACCAGATCTCACTCAACACTCTCCACGTGCCTCGCCTCTATAAACGTGTCCCTAAATTCTTTCCCCTTCCCCATACTCGTGCGTCTATATCTCTATATCGCTGCTCACCCTCAAGATCTACTGTCCGTTCATTCCTTTCTACTCTCGCTCATGAAGTACACCCTCGCACGTATGATATACCCTAGCCCGTCTGCCACTGTTAATTCCATTACTATACCCCTACACTCTCTCTACCTCACTTCTCAGCTCCTGAGTCAGTCATCCCCATCATAGAATAAGAGAGAATAAAATAATCCATCTCTTACCACCTATAATTCTAATATACTGACTCATATCCACCTCCTCCCCCCATCCACTTCCCACTATACACCACCCCCCCTGTCAATCCTCGTAGTGATATTCCTAATTCGTTTACAATATCCTGCTACATTCAGATATGTCATTCGTCCCAATGTTCTACTAATAAGTCCATATGCAAAATAGAAACACTCCATTAACCTTCTGTTGTAAGATCCCCGTCAATCAAATAACCTCTACACTCAACTCACATGTAACCGTTGCCTATCCCTTCGCTGTAACATACTCATACCATATCTCCAATCTATACACAGTTCGCCCAATGCTCTCGCTCTGAAAGTACACTAAGCCCCACTTGCGCATAAAACACCCGCATCTGCCTATACTATACCAGTGTGTCACTTGTACATCACCCGTACTACATAACTGACACTCCCCTCTAAGCATTCTCATCCGTAATACTTCCCCTCCTACAATTCTTCATATGAACACTCACCACACTCATAACTACCTACCTAGTTGTACTCCACCTGTACACACATACACCGCTGTTTAATGCATGTCACTTATCCGACTCACCACCCACACCTAAGATAGGAACCTAACATCATACCACTCATCACACCGAATACCATACCACCTTCGTGTACAACCTACCTTGATAACTCTTAACCCAATATACACTACACTATCTATACATATATTCCAGAGCTCACATGATAACCTAACCCCCCTCACTTTGTTGTCAACAGCTGATCAACCAAATTGTGTCCCTCCCCCCCCTTGTCTCCTCCTCAAGTACACCTCTACCGTATCTCTACCTATACCCTCCTCTACACGCACCCAAACCCCAAATCACTTAAAAATAGCACCTCTATAAATTTTTCAACCTTACGTCCAAACAGACTTGACTAATATCAATACACGTGTGTCAAGTTCATCCATTCCCCTGTCAACTGCCGCAACACACACCACACATTAATCCATCTACCCATCAAGACTATAATTACCAATATGTTCGTCCCACCTGTATTCCCCTATCACCACCACCTAAAACATAATACCTAATGCATCCTATAACACTATCCGTATTCACAAATTTATATCAGTCTCGTCAGTAACACTGTCAACTACTTACCTCCCCACACCAAATTGTTCTCCCTCCTAACCCGTACATCCACTCGCACTATCACATTGTACTGTGCGTCAACCGATCCCCTCTACGTCGTGTGTCACACGATCAATACCCATAGTTTCACCGTGTGTGTACACATGTGTTGTTATACCTCACTGAACTGTCTCATATACATTCATAACTATGTTACCTAGACATACACATTCAGTCTTCTAAAAGACGTATGCAAATAATTAAGTATAGTGTGTGTGTGTGTAATAGGAAATATTTTAATCAAAGTTCGTAGCGCTATGATATAATAGCATAAGATAAGATGTATAATGCAGTAAAGGACCCATCACATACGCAGGGTTAGCAGCACTTGACAGTAGCCCTCAGATCCCACGCCCGCACCCCCCCCCCCTCCCTTTCACATCACGAGACACGCTAGAATATGTGTGTGCAGGATCTATGGTCGGGGGGTATAGGGATATCTCACCGACTCTCGATCTCACCGTGCTCAGGCGAGAGAACATGGCGTTCACTGCGGTTTTAGCGTTTCATGCATTGTCACATGAAGTAATAGATAGTAATAGAGGAGATACGCCGACAGCGCCTCCGATTGGTCTAGAATACCTTGCGTCGACTGTGTTGTATATACCTGCGATTGTGCTATTCAAGACTGAATGTAAGGTTTGCATGAATGTCGCGGTGTAGTAGTCTCTGATTCGAGACTATAGTTTACGTAGGTGCGGAATGGTACTGAGGATCTGGTGAGGGACATTGAAGATATAGTAGCTAAATATATCATTAGTAAATCCACAATAAAAGTAAATTAGCAGAGAAATAGATTATCAAAGCAGCTAGAAAGGCAGATAGACATGGAAGAATAGATCTGGCAGCAGCACAATTATGGCAACCAAGATAAAGTCATTTAATAGAACTTATTATTAGCAAAACTATTGATCATATGAAAAGTGTACACTGTAATTTCAAGCCCCATTTTAGGAGAGGCAAACAGGGTCATTTATTTAGATTTATCTAGCCAGTGTTATGATGATATGTGACCCCTAATAATATTATTTCTCATTTTTCCCTGCACAATATGGATCGATGTTTCCCAATCACCTTGCTATTCAGAAATTGTCATTTCTGAGAAATTTAGTAGCCCTTCATGAACTGGGATGGGGCTTAAAACATTCTGTGTTATGGGGAGTCACATCTTTTTTAAAGTAAGCAAGTCCTAACCTAATCATTGATTTTTACATTAATTCTAACCTATGTTTACAATAGGATATTTTTTGGTCCTCCATTCACCAGAACTATCATAAGTGTAGGTTCTAGTTTAACCCCATAGAAGTTAGACATGAAAGGCATTTAAGGGGAAAACCTCTACCAGCCAAATACCTTCAGCTATTTTCACCTGCAAGATGTGAGTTTTCACATTTGGCAGAAGAGCTTATCCTTCAGTTTACATTAGTAAGGTCAGAACTCCATTGGATGATGCATCGGGATCCATCCTGCCTGCACTGCTATCTAGAAGAAATCTGGTTGGCATGCATGCAATTTAATTGCAATTGGTATAGAATGATAAGCAACACCCAGATATCTAAAACTCTACTTATCTCCTGATAAGAACAAACAATCAGGCTTGCTAATATCCAGCATGATGATGTGAACCTTATATTTCTGTTGAGCTGCAGACATTTACATCTTAGCCTGTTATTAGTCAGGAAAAGCTGCAGTTACTGGCCTCAGTAGTATACGACAAAAGTGCAATGAGGCGAGTGGCTGACTGCCACACTTAAATTGGGTGTCCTGGCAGGTCATCATGACAGCCAAGTGAACTGGCCTTGGTAGGGACTACCAGATGGGAAAGGAGATAACACTGGAAGCAGTACAGATTACACTGGTGAGCATAGACTCAATGATATTTTTTTAGAAAAAAATTGAAAGCCATAACTACATTTTTAAATAATCTGGACAGGATAGGTGTTTAACCCCTTCCTGACGGACGGTCATAATAATATGGCTCTAAATTGTTTTGCTCTTTGCCTTCTGAAAGCCATAACTTTTTTTTTTCACCTACATAGACATAGGAGGGCTTTTATTTTGCAGGACAAGTTGTACTTTCTAGTGGTGTTATTCAAATTACTATAGAATATACTAGGGAACGGCAAAAAATTCTAAGTGGGACACAAAATGTGAAAAAAAACTGTACTTGCGCCATGGTTTGCGGGAGGTTTGTTTTTACGGAGTTTATTCTTCCGGGTAAAAATGATGTCTTTATCAGTTGTCTACAGGTTGATACGCATCGGCAATACCAAACATGTTAGGGTTTTGTTTTATGTTTGGTACCGTAAAAAATTCCAAACATTTTCTATTCTTGAATGAAAATTTGTGCTGAGCGCCATTTTGTGCGACAAATAACTTTTTTGTACTAAACACCTACGGACGTCAGTGAGGCGGCAATTTTTGCGGGCAGATATGTACTTTAAATGCAGCACTTCTTTGAAATTTTTGATTACTTTTCTACACTTTATATGTGAGTGAAATTGACCAAAAAAACGCAATTTTCGTTTGGATTTATTTTCTTTACGTATAACATCCTAGACTTTAACACAGCACAAAAAAAAAATCCAATCTTAATAATCTTCTTATTCGCTATCCACATATATTAAAAAAATAAACATAACAATAAAAACAAATTAACAAATTTTAAATTTTTTATAAAATAACTTTTAAATAACAATAATTACAAATAAAACAATAATTCTAAAATAAAATTAAAAAAAACCAAACTAACCCCAAATTATCATTCCAATTTTTATCCAACATTAAAACTAACTCAATCCACTTCCAAATACAACTTATAACAAATCATTCTTAATCCCACTATACATCTATTCATATTTTTCCAACTTAACCATCCATCTAATCTCGCTTCGCTGTGATCAATCCCTTATTCTATCATTATATCCCAACTTTTTCATACCCCGTTCTCAATCTCCCACATCTGTACTAATTTAACCCACTTCCTAGTCATACAATACCATTTCTCAGAGTAGACCGTGACTGTCAGTAAACACATCTACTCCTACATATCATCCCTCAGGATCTATGTACACACTACTCTAAATAACTCTACTATACCATGTACCCACTACATACTCTCGCCCTGCCAACCATCTTCCTATCCTTATGAGTACTCCCTCAGCATTTAACCACCCCTACGCACCTAATTATAGTCCCTACTCACATCATATTATAATAATACCCGTCACCACTGACTTTAATAACCCATTCCATCCAACTACTGCTCAGTACTCATTATGTTCCACCTCCAATCCACCACACTTTCCCCCCAACTAAACCGATCCTTATGCGTCTATCCTCACCCCCCCTACATCCATAAAAACCTCTCATAATACCCCCCCCCCGCCCCCCTCACCTCAGACACTCGAGTGAAAAGATTCTACTTGGTCAATTTTATATATTCATCTGAACAGACGCGCTCATCCCCTACAATACTACTGAACCTCACACACGTCTGTCCATACTCACATAGCTTCACCTAACTCACCGTCCTCCATGTGTCTCAACCACAAACCCCACATCCCTGACAGTCCAGCAGTCTTCTTTTTAACGCAGAGACTCCTCTATGCATACATGCATTATCTACACACTCTCCTCTCAGTCCCCCGCCCCGCCCTCTCCCCCCCCTCTATAAGTACAAGACACTCAAAGAACCCACATATCTTAAATACGCCCCAATATATGTTGTAACCAAACAAAAACAATCATACACACTCTCCAAAGTAGTCTCTCACTTCCATTAGTCTAACATATCACTTACTCTGCATACTCATCATCACACCACGACCCACCCAACGTCACACTACGCACTACAGTAGTCATCACTACTTGTCCCATATAAAATCAAAACCAACACTACCCAGAAGATGGAATCTCCACAGACCTTGCACCATGTACTATCCACCACTCCTACTGCACAAGTTTCCCAGCGATCGCCTCTACATCAATTAGTGTCTACTCAGCCGCCTTATGAATATCTAAGACCAGCAAGCGCTCTGTTAGCAATATAATCTCGCACACACCAAAGCAATATATCACAAACACACTCTGCTCCAAATGCTCTTGTGTCTAATTTCATATTCTGACCCTAACCCCCTCTGTGATCAAACTCCCCTACACCCATATTACCACATCAAACCAATAAACACTGCTCCTAGACTCTGTCCACCCCACATGTGTCCAATCTACATGCCTGAGAGAAAGAACTCTCATAGAGTATAGACTCAATTTCATAGTACTAATGGCAATTACGTGACTGTGTTCAATCACAAGTCACGTTGTCCACTCCAAACCTATCACTCCACCACTGTCACATACGTGTGAACAATCCACAAACAAACTATTTGTGTCCCGTTGACGCACATACTACACGAGTCTATCCTATCGCTTGACGCACAACGACCCATTGCAGACACGATCTGTGTCATGCCCCCTAACCTCACTGATCACACACTACCATATACATTGTATCATAACTTCGCCTACTTCTGATATCCCAACATGCCTGCTACGTGTGTTTATGTGCCCTTATCGTATATACTCACGAATATGAAATCTGAACCACTCATGTAATTCTCAACCTCACAGTCACTAAGACCCCGCTAACTACAGTGACACCCAATCACTCAACCTATTGAGACAGAGATAATAAACTTGTCCCACATGTTATTACACCTGACTCCTCTACGCGCCCCGCTGCGATCAACAGCCCTCACGGACGATTGTTAAAAATCTGAAAACTGAAGATCACCCGTCCTGAATAGAGTGACCACTAGTCAGTATCTCTACGGATCTGAAACCAGTGATTAGAACAAACTATCAGAGACTGGACCTAGTCGTGTGACTTGTTGCATAAGATCCTCTTACGTTGTGCAACAGGATGACTACACTCGAACCTCCCCCCCGAATAGATTAGCAAGAGAAATAGACTAAGCAGACATAGCATTGTTATCACATCAGTAAGAGCACGAAGTTAGCTACATAGTAGAGTAACGGGATGCACGAGGCAACACAGTGTTCAATTATTAGAGATCGTTCTCGTGAGACTAGAGTATCAGTCAGTGTCAGAGTGCTTCTTGAAGGCTTGAAGAGACGACTCTCCTGGAGAAGTCGTGTAGAAGTGTCGCAAAACAGATGACGTAGTATAATAGATATCGAACATCGCACTTAGAAAGAGACGTCGGCCTCTTCCCTCAAACTATATGCTTTCGCAAGGTTTATATGTTAGAATGTGAGAAGAAGAGTTGGTTGTTGATAAATATGTAGTTTGTGTGTGTGTGTGTGTATAGAAGTAGTATAGAGTGTAGTGTAGGTACTGTGACGTATATAAAATGTCGAGGAGATGAAGAGATCCCCTGAGAAGTAAGAGCCCTATGCTAAATGAACGCGTATATCATTGAGTTGGAGATGCAGCTGGCGTGGTGTCTGGTTGTGTGTGCGCCCGCTATCTAGAACTATGAGTGTGCATGAAATATGATAGATCTGTTGCAATTAAGGAACTTTGCTGTTGGTACTACATACCTGCATTTCTTTGTGCTATTGTGTCAGTCTGGCTGCATTTTAACACTGCTCTAGAAGTATTACAAGCTGTCATTCAACAATAAGTGTGCCTACACTGATCAGTGCAATTTCATGTTGTTTTATTCTGGAGCATGTTGTAGAGCATAAGACATTTCTAAGAAAGCAAAGATCACATTATTCGAATCTGGCACCAGTCTCTGTCCATACAATTCTGCAAAACTCCTGTCTAAAGATATGCCAAGAGCTGTTTGTCTTACTACACATTGGTACAAGCAGCTTTGCTGCTTACCATCTGTCTGATGAGAAGAGTATGCCTTGTTCTCATGTATTAAAATACTGCACAGCAGCACCAGCTGTGACATTACAGGGGGGACTATACAGCAATGCGCTCCATATTACAGAGATAATCTGCTAGTATATGGATGCCGTCTACATCTTGATAACATGCTTTTTGATAATGACATTTGGGTAGTTTACCAGGCGCAGAGATATAGAAGACTAGAAATCATGAACTGACTGAGATGTGAGAAACAGATTGTGCATATTTTACCACTCGTCTACCTTTTGTAGCCACATGCAAATGATACATTTATAGGTAAAATAGGTAAATTAACAAGTTAAGAAGGAAAGACAAATCCATGAAGCTGGATTCAAACCTTTTTAGACAGTTTTATAGGGGAGTGGATCCAAAAGGAAGGGGACATATAAAAGAAAGCCTGGTAATTCTCTTTTTTGGATTCTCTCTTGTGTTTAGCTCAAAAAACTGTTTGAAAAAAGCAATTGTAATTCACCCAAAAAACTTTGACTTTTAGATTATGAGAAGTAGAGTTACACAATAGTGAATGAAACATGAATAAAATGTGTTTGTTATTTCATTACAATTCAGAATAGTAAGTTGGTTTGGCTTATCACGGCATTTACTAAATTGGCTATACTGTCATATCAGTACCAGCACCAATGAAATGCAATATGAATAGCAAATTGTTACAAAAAGTGCGGCTATTTTCTTTTAGTTTTCGCCTCTGCTTTTTACAGTGATTTTACTATTTTTACAGTAATACAGTTGTATGAGGACTTGTTTTATGTGGTTGAAGTTGTATTTTTTGGGGGGCATAGTTTAAATTACAACTAAATCAATGCAGAATTTGAAAAAAAAACATTTACAGCGTGAATATGAAGGGCATATACGAATTCGTATACAGTATTTTTTTGGCGTGTATTGCACCAAAAAACTGCTTCCACACTATTCTATAGATGGCACGTCACATTTTAATGCATCAAAATGTGCCAAAGTTTGATGTGAAACTGCCATACAATGTTTGGCACATAACGCTTTCATTCATACTGTCATATTATAAACTCCTCTACATCTATTTAGAACTGGTGTGTTGGCGCCAAGTTAAAAAAAAAAAAATGGTGCATGCGAGTTCACAGATGTCGCCCAAAGTGTTTTTCTACATTTTCTTATACCATTCACATTTCACACTAAATATTATGGTAGTGTGGATACCTAACATGTGTAGATTATTTTTTTTTTTTTTTGTGTAATGCAGGTGCAAATTTTTTTTACACTTTTTTACACTTAATAATGTATTAGCATATTCATGTATGCTAATACATTACCTTCTTTGTCAGTATGACACAGGCTGAATTCATAGTGTGCCTGACCACAGGTTTGTTTTACAGACAGCCCTGGGGCTATTCTAGGTCCCCAGGGCTGATTGTACCGACATTCCCCAGGCTCTACTGGAACACTGGGATTCCCGATCACCTGATGGAGCAGGTAAATGCTCTATGATTATCAAAGAGTTAAACGTCAGGAATTGGAGGCTTCCTCCACTTTCCTACGCTTACAGAGTCTGCTCTAGGAACATAGCTGTTAACTATAGCTCTGTTCCTAGCACAGCTATGGTGCTTAGAGCTGCAAAAGCCCTGCCTGCAGAAGATCTGTATGGAGGAATGGGTCAAAATCCCTTTTGCAGTATGTGCAAACTTGGCCAAAAACTACAGGAAAAGGCTGACCTCTGTAATTGCAAACAGTGGTTTCTGGACAAAATATTAAGTTCTGTTTCTCTATTGTATCAAAAACATATTTCATGCAATAAAATGAATTATTTTAGAATCACACAATGTGATTTTCTGGATTTTTTTAGATTCTGTCTCTCACAGTTGTAGAGATCTCTACATTCTTTGTAGGTGGGAAAATTAGCAAAATTAAATGGTATAAAATTTTAAAAGGGGTTTTAAAACCCCTTTAAACCACTTTCCCGCCCACCCCCCTTTAAAAAGTTTTTTTGTGGGCTTTTCCCACCCTTTTATTTACTTGCCCCCTGTAAACCCTTTTTGTAGGGATTATTAAACCGGGGTGCATAACCTAAAGCCCACGGGGACAAAATACAGAAAAAAATTGGTTTTCTGTGGGGTCCCTATTAAATGTTGGGCGATTATTTTTGGTACCCGACCATCGGGCGATAGTCAAAAGTCGGCCCCCCATCGATAATTTTTTTCCCGATATTTGATAGTCGCCCCAATCTCCGTTTACCTTTAAAGTCTATGGGAGAGCAAAACCCCTTTCATTCTTACACCCAAACGGGGGTGGGAGAACCCGGGGAATTAACATCCAAAAACAGCCCAAATGGATACGTGCTAATCCTTGGGCAAAACATTTAGGGTTAATAAAAGCCACAAAAAAAAAAAAAAAACACACACACCATTCCTATCCCTGCCCTTGAAACCCACACCCAGGGCCCCTTAAACCCTCCCATCACCCAAAAAATTAAAAAGTTTTCAGAAGGCAGTAGGGATTTGAACCATCATCTTATTGAACGGGGACATTGAATATCCTGCCCGGGGAACCAGCATACCCCCCAAACCTGCATGACCCCCAGTTTTAAAATGCCGGAAAAAGGAGTTTTTAAACCCCCAATTTTAGTTGAACTGGACATTGACTATACCGTCCTGGGAACAGATACCCCCAAAACCCTGCAAAACCCCCAAAAGATTTAAAAAGTGCCGGAAAAAGAGTTTTTCCAACCACCCTTTTTGGGTTTCCCTTCCGGACATTAAACTATCCCTCCCCCGGGGCCCACGGGCATGACCCCCAATTTTAAAAGCCCCAAAAGGTAACGCAAAACCTAAAGTACGGGGGAAAAATTTATCCGGGTGCTAGGGGGAAAAAAGAGGTAAAAACCCCCCAAAGGGGTCAAATTAAAAGTGAAAAATCCACGCCACCCCAAAGGGGAAATTGTGAAAAAAGGGTTTATACTTTTATTGAAATTAGCCTAAAATTGGGGCTATAGTAAAACCCCAAAAAGATAAAAAACAAATAGTATCATTTATTGCCCCATTTTTGAAATATTCACAAGTACATGGGCCCCAGTGGGAAAAAATGAAAAGGGGATTAAGAACACATGAACCCCAAAACCTGCAAAACCCCCCAGTTTTAAAAAAGGGGCCGGGAAAAAAGGGAAAGTCTTTAAACCCACCTTTTTTAATTTTCCACTGGACATTGACTATACCTGTCCTGGGTTTTCAGAAAATGACCCCCAAAAACCTGCATGCCCCCCCCACATTTAAAAAGGGGGGGGAAAAAAGGATCTTTTAAACCCAACCTTTTTAGTTGAACTGGCCCTTGACTATCCCTTTCCGGGCTACAGATGACCCCCAAAAACCCCGCATGCCCCCCAAACATTTAAAAAGTGCCGGAAAAAGGAGCCCTTTCAACCCCCAATTTTAGTTTCACTGGACATTGAACTATACCCTGCCCCTGGGCCACAGCATACCCCCAAACCCTGAAAAACCCCAGATTTAAAAAGTGCGGAAAAAAGGAGTCTTTCAACCACCTTTTTTTTTTTTTCATGGACTTTTAAATAAACCTTTTCCGGGGGCCACGCATGAGCCCCAAACCTGCTTTACCCCCCAAAATTTAAAAAGTGTCGGAAAAAAAGGAGTTTTTTAAACACCTTTTTTTTTCACGGGCCCCTTTGGGGATTTAAAATTTCCCTGGGTACGCATGAGACCCAAACCTGCATCCCCCCACATTTAAAAAGTCCCGGGAAAAAAGGGAGTCTTTAAAACCACCATTTTAGTTTCCGGACATTGCCCAAAAATTTGTCCTGGGCCACAGCATGACCCCGGGGCCGGAGTTACAGTGGGTGCGGTGGGGAGTCCAGGCTGGCGCCCTGTCATCTTTTAACCCCCGCGGGTTTAAAAAAATTGGCCCTGATGACAAAGCAACAAAAAACTTTTTGTGCTGAAGCAGGGTCCCGGAAAGGGGAATTTTTGGAACCCAGCCTTCCTCAGTACCCAGTCAATCCCTGGGAAGCGTTGCCCCCCCCGTTTTATTTGGGGGGACCAATTGAGCTTAAAATTTGGGAAATACTGGGGGTTTTAACCCCCTTTTTAAAAACCCAGGTGCCCTTTTTCTTGGAAAATTTTTTTTCCCTCATTTTACTAAAGTGCTGGGGGAAAAGGTTTCTGTCCCTTTGTTTTTTGGTCCGTGCCCCATACCCATGTCCTCTGAAAAACCCTACATCGGTAAAGTTTTCCTGTCCCCTTCCCTTGTACAATTCAGGGGAAATTTTTTTTAACAGTTTTTTTTTGTACAGGGCAATTTTTTTTTAGTTTTTTAAAATTCTAAAAAAACACTTTTTAAAAATGGGGAGGGGAATCCCACCATGTCTTTGTTTCTCTTTTTAATTGTTTTAAAGGGGTTTTTGTCCCCAATAAAAGGGATTGTTAGCAAATTTAAAAGATCTTCCCAAAAAACAAGTCATTTTGCAAAATTGTCCTTTTAACGTGTCCTACCTTTTCCCTGTTTCTGACAGCCCATCACCCTTGACCCCCCCACTTCTTGACCATTTGTGAAGAAAAAATGCCCCTTTTTGAAAAACAACTTTTTTTTGA
Source organism: Phyllomedusa bahiana (assembly GCA_025379985.1). NCBI lineage: Eukaryota > Metazoa > Chordata > Amphibia > Anura > Hylidae > Phyllomedusa > Phyllomedusa bahiana. The sequence continues at coordinate 17,400 of JAODAL010027665.1, read as the reverse complement.
ATGGGACCTTTTGTATAGCTCCCATGTCACGGAAAAAATTCCCCAAAAATTCAAAAGCAGGGGACCTTGACCACTTTGGAAAAATTGGGTGAAGAACAATGCTGTTAGAAAAAAATTTTTTAAAAGGACCGTAGATGGCGGGGCATGTCACAGAAAAAATCCCCCCAAAAATTCAAAACAGGGCCCCATGAGCCACTTTTGCCCTTTTGTGAAAAACAAATGCCCTGTTTGAAAAAAACCCTTTTTTTTTAAAATTTGGAAACCTTAGTTTTGCTGCATTTCAAAGCGCATGACCCAAAAAAATTTATAAAAAAGGATTCTCAGCCACTTTAAAAAATTTGTGAAGGAAAATCCCACTTTTCTTTTCCCAAAAGGGCCCATGTTAAAATTGGGCTGTATTCACAGCAACAGGCCCCCAAAAAAAATTTAAAAAAATATGACTTCCAGCCATTTTAAAAAAATTGTGGGGCAACTGCCCCCAGAACCAGGGAAAATTTGTAAAAAATTTAAAGAGGGAAGTGAGTAAATGGAAATAGGGTTTTTTGTCAGGGAACCCTTTTTGTGTCTTTTATTTCCCCTTCACAGAAAAAACCAGCAAAATAAACTGGGGGGAAATTTGGGAAGAAAAAAAATTGGGCAGTAAAAAATTTATCTTTTTTTAAAAAAAATTTTTTCCCAAGAAGCCATTTCTTTTGGAGAGGAATTGAAGTAGCCGGGCAATTTAAATGGGCCTGGGGAAATTTGGGGCTAAAAACATCATCCGAGATCCATCCCTGATTCATTTTAAAGAAAGTAAAAACGATCCAAATTATCTGTGGAAAGCCGGTTTGCTTTGTTTTGTAATGACTCCCCCGGCGGGTTGTTTAAAGGCCCGTTTTCGGATTAAAGCTGGTGAGGGCGGGAAAAAACACCCTATGGGTGGCGACCCAGTTTGGGCCTTTTGTCCATTTTGGTTCCCCCAAAAAGTTATTTGGGTGGAAACAAAAAACAAAAACATGGGTTTGTTGAAAAAGCGGGGATAGTCGTGCACCTTAAACTTAAGCATGGCTCTTGGTTTTTGTATCTGTGGCCTGCATTCCCAGGGGCCGTTGGTGGGGGGAAATTTAAAGATTCCCCAGGGTAAACCCATTAGGCTTTGCCACCTTCCCCTGCTGCCGCCTGCCCCCTTACAGCTATTGGCCCTACTGCTGTCACGTCGCTGGCTTTGGGTTTCACCCGTGACTTTTTGAAAAAACCGGAAGCGACGCAACAGATGTCCCATTGATCAATCAGCAAGGCCCTCCATTTCTGCATTTTACTCTCTTTTGGGGGTGGGGGGAAAGGAAAGGCTGGTTTTGTTTTTGTTTCGGGGACCGGGAGGGGGGCCCAAACCCGAAAACGGGGTTTTTTTTTTCCAATTTTGATGGCCTTTTTTGCGGGGACATGTTGGAGGAAATGGAGCATTAAAAAGCCTCATTTTGGGGAAGATGGAGCCTTAGTTCCCAACCCTTTCGGGTTGAGGGGCATACAAACTCTCTTCCCCTCTGCCTAAAATTTCACGCCAACCTTTTTCCAGGCAGGGAGTGGGTGTCTAGGAAAAACCTTCCCCCTCCTCCTTCCCCTCCACTTCCCCGGCCAGCTTCAACCCCCACCCCTTGACTTCCTAAAGGTGATGCGCCTGAGAGTTTACCCCCCCCTGGCCCCCACCCCCCCCTTGCATTGCTCGGGAACCCTAAAACCCTTCCCTTTAATGAAGACCGAAAAAATTGGAGAAACTTTTCGGGGGAAAAAGGGCCCTCCGGGGTTCTGATCTGTGGCCCGTCTCCTCCCCCGGTCGCTGACGGGCCCCGATTTTTTCAGAGTGCCCCAACTCCGTTCCAGAACTAAGATCACCAAAAAATGGTCATGCTGAAAAGGGGCATTCCGCACTGAAAAATTTTGGGTGGTTTCCCTTCAAAAAGGCCCAAGGATGGGCAGGGGGTTTCTTTCCCTGCCCCACCTGGGTGGCTCAACACCCCGGGGTTCCGCCCCCGCTGTTTTGTCGGGCCCCTTTGTGTAAACTTTGAAATGCGTAATGGAAATTGGGGCTGCTCCCACAATCGTTTGGAGAAATTGGGGAGGGGGGGAATTCCACCCGGGGTTCCATTCAACAATGAGAGGGTTGACGGGGAGGCCGAGCTGACGCTGCAACGCAGCCGGGCCGGGACAAACCCGGGTGCGAACGCGGAAGTGCAACTCGGGAACCTCAGCCCTTTTCAGCAGGCAGTCCAGACCCGGTAGCCCCTTTAGAAATTTTTTGGCGAAAAAAGGTTCATGATATGTGCCAGGCAAGGGGATGTGCTTCCCGCCTAACCCATCTTAAGGGCGGCCCGCAGATTTCGCCCGTTATTCCCCAAAACCACCTTGCCCTGGCACAAGGTTCTTGTCTCCGGAGCCAAAAGGTCGGTCCTCGTTGCGGAGGGGCCGTCCCCAGCTCCCCGACCTGTGGTGGACGGGCTCCCCAAAGGGCCGATTAATTTCAAAAACAGCCTGGTGTCTCTGGGCCGTGATGCCAACCAAGGACCTTGGGGGGAAAAAGCCCTGCCCATCCCCGCAGTTTTTAAGGGCCGGGGGCGCCGAGCCCGAACCCCCGTCAAACCCCCAAGACATCCACCCAGCTCACCCAGTGAGCCCGTCCAGAGGGTTTTAGCGGGCCCTTGGGGCCCTGGGTTACTATTTCCTTTTGTCGGTGGTGAGATGGACCTTTCCCCGGGCACAGATGGGAAAACAAAACCCCTTTTAAAAAAAATTTGATGACAAATGGCGGCCAGGGGCCCGGGACGCTTTTTGGGAAAAAAAATGCCTGTTCAGCATCTGGGATTGGGGGCAAGGGGGGGGCCATGAGTGGCGGAACCCAAACTGTGGGCCCCCAGACGGAAAAGGGAAAACATTTTTCCCAAGGGGCCAAAAAAACCCGGCAAAGCCGACATTCAGGCTTTTTTGGGTTTGGGTTTGGTTTTTGGGTTTAAAATTTTTTTTCTGCTCCCAAAACCCGGAAGGGCAGAAGGCTTGGTTGCTAGATGGCCGCTGTTTCGGCGTGCGGGCGTCCCAAAATGGCCCGGGAAAGGGGAAGGGGTAAGGATGGGTCTCTGGGTGGTGCCCGGGGGTTTCTCGGGGGGGGACGGTGGGGCTGAAGGGGGGTGGTCCCTTTAACATGACTTGAAAAAGACATGGGGGCTTTAGGAAAAATTGGTTGGGGGCGGAGGAGGAAAGGGGGGGACATGGGTTTTACAGTTGGTTTGGGGGCCCGGCTTTGGTCTGGGCCCCCTTTTTTTGGGCAAGTGTTCCCTCCATTTCAAATCATGCATTCGCTGCATGTGAATAGACATTTGTTGGTGGTTTAAAACCCCTTTTGGTTTTTGCCTCTAATATAGGTTTACCGGGAAAAAGGGGGGGCTAATACATCCCCGGGGTGAATCAGGGGGTTGCTCAACAAAAAAGGCCCCTTCTTGAGAGGTCCTGGAAACTTTTTTTACGGCGGGTAAACAAGGGCGGGGGTTTTTCGCTGACCTGGGTGGGGGAATCTTTTCCGCGGGGCTTCTGCCCACCGCTCTTCCCCCTTTTTGGGGGGGACCCGCCATTGACACAACCCCCTCTCTTCCTCCCCGTTCCACTGATGAAAAGGGTCGCAAGAAAAAATTTTGCGGAAAAGCCAGGATGGATCCGCAATGTGTCATTTTCATTTATCATCAAAAAACCCGGTGGGCTTGGTGCCCGACTTTCTGCAAACCGAAGCTGCGGGGGGGCAAGCAAGGGGGGCTGGCAACGGGTTTCCCAACCCCCGGGGATTTTTTTCCGATTGGGCCCGGGTTCCTTCACCCCCCCTGATAGCATCAGTTAAACTGGGGGTCAAAAGCAACCCAAAAACATCCTCTTGATTTTTTTAAAGGGCCCTTTTGACCCCAAAAGCATTTTGTTCCCAAAAAGGTCTTCAGGGGCAATGGATTATCCCCCATGGGTGGTTTCACAAGTTTTAAAATTTGGGCTGCTTTTATGTTGGACGGGGTGCTGATGATGCTGATGAAAAGGCATTTGTGGCCTGACTGGGGGGAAAGAGGAGGGGAAGGGCTGCTAAAGCAGGGTTCAAATTTAAACCCCTGAAGGACAGATTGCCCCACATGTTTTGTTTACTTTGATTTACAGGGCCCCCTTCCCAAACGATTCAGGCCCGATGGTCCTGGAAAATGGCGATCCGCTTGGGGATGGGTTGTCGCCCCCGCACTGGGGGGGGGCACCTTCCTCGTACCCCTACCTCCAATTTCTAAACCCCTCTTTGCTCGCCCTTAAACCCCCTGCATTTTGTCCAAAGTTCCCGAAAAAATAAAAATTTTTAGAATGGTAAAGGGAATTTGTTTTGTAAAGTCTCTTATTAAAAAACGGGAAATCACGGGTTCTCTTTAAATCCCCCCTAATCAAAAAAAATTGGTGGGTTCAAAATTTAAAGCAAGGTGTCCCATCAACAAATCTACTGGGAAAAGTCAAAAAAACAGTAACGTTATGTTTTCGTTTTTTAAAACACCGGGTTTTTTTTGGGACCTTTCAATTCACCTGGGGTGACTTTAGGGAAATTTCTGTTTTTTTAAGGGTTTAAATGGGAAACTACTCAGTGAACAAAACTGGGTGGCAAAAAACAAAAAATCCTATCGTTATGTTTTCGTTTAAAACCCCGGTATTTTTTTTCACCCTTTTAATTCACCTGTGGTGACTTTAAAAAATTGCTGTTTTAAGATTTATGTGGTTTCTTTCGTCCAAATGAAAAAAGCTGGGTGCGAAAAATAAAAAAACACGTATTGTTATGTTTTGGGATAATACACGGTATTTTTTTTCAACCCCTTTTTTTTCACCTGTGGTGACATAGAATTTTTCTGTTTTTAAAATTTTTTTTTGGGTGCGGGGTCAATGAACAAAGCTGGGGGGCCAAAAAATCAAAAAACAAGTAAATTTTTATGTTTTCGTATAATACATGGTTTTTTTGCACCTTTAAATTCACCCGTGGTTACAAAAAAAATTGCTGTTTTAAGATTTACGTGGGAAACTGCGTCAATAACAAAGTGGGTTCCCCAAAAGTCCCAAAAAACCCCGTATCTGTTATGTTTTCCCTTTTAAAAAACGGTATTTTTTTCCCTTATTCAATTTTTGGTGACAATAGGGAAATTTCTGTTTTAAAAATTTTCGTGGAAAGCTGCGTCCAAAAACAAAGCTGGGGGCGCAAAAGTCAAAAAACACGTATTGTTTTTTTTTCGTATAAAACACGGGTAAATTTTTTGCACCCTTTTAAATTTACCTGTGGTGACATAGGGAAATTTCTGTTTTAAGAAATTTTTGTGGGGGTGGGTGCGTCAATGAACAAAGCTGGGGGCGCAAAAAATCAAAAAACACGTATCTGGTTTTTGTTTTCGTATAATACCGGGGATTTTTTTTCCCCCCTTTCAATTCACCTGTGGTTTTAAAAGAATTGCGTTTTAAGATTTACGTGGGTGCTGCGTCAATGAACAAAGCTGGGTGCGCAAAGTCCAAAAAAACCGGGATTGTTATGTTTTTTGTTTAATACACGGTATTTTTTGCACCTTTCCCAAATTTACCTTTTGGTGACTTTTGGGAATTTTCTGTTTTAAAAATTTTAATTGGGTGCTGGTAATGAACAAAGTGGTGGCCAAAGTCAAAAAACACGTTTTTGTTATGTTTTTCGTATAATAAAAGGATTTTTTTCCCCCTTTCAATTCACCTGGGGGTGATATAGAAATTTTTTTTTTAAGATTTTTGTGCAAGCTCGTCAATTTAACAAAGCTGGGTGCGCAAAAGTAAAAAAACACCCTATTTTTTTTGTTTTTTTGTATGATACACGGTTTTTTTTGGCAACAAACAACCTGTGGGTGACTTCAAGATTGGGGTGGGTTGTAATTTAAAATGCCAAAGGGGGATAAATCAACACGGTGGAATGGGTTTAAAAAAGAAAAAGAACACCTAACTTAAAATTTCCAAAAGATAATAAAAGTGGGTTTTTTCACCTAAAAAAGGGGGAACCTTTCAGTTACTAGGGAAAAGTTGGGGTATCCAAAAAGTTTTAAGGTTTCCCCAAAATCCAAGGAAATTTTCAATAGCAAACTGTTTAAAAATTTTAAAAATATTGCTTGGGGAATGTCTACACCCAATTTTTGGGATCTTTAACCAGTGTCCTTTATAGATAGGCTGTGTCTGTGTTCGCCCACGCCCCCCCCCCCCCCGCTCCCCTGTTACTTTACAGCGGTAGATTGCTGCTTTAAAATTATCTAGCTAACTACATAAAATCTTCAATCTCTAATCTAACTAAATTGGAAGGATCACAGCTAATAGTAGAGGTTTCTCTGTCTGCAGAAATAGACTAATTTCGCTGAAGCTCTTTGGCCACAGGGCAGAGCGGCTCGTCCTATTCCTATGAGACGCTGAGAGACACTAAGGTCTGAACAGGAACGCTGTTCTATGTAATACGAGGTCATGTGATTTTTCCAGCCAATCGCAACCATACACATCCAGTCATGACGGTCGCACACACATCTCACCTGCTTGTTTACTGTAAATGATTTGCTGGCCGCCAATCATTACCGGATAGCGCCGAAATGGCGCGATCTTAATAGATGATGCACAGTTTTTAACCTTAATTATAGCAGGATCTGAAAAATTTCGAATCACATAAATACCTTGACACGTTTCAACTTTGTCGATAAAAATCGCTCAACACTAGTCCCTATCCATTTGGTCACAGACATGTATTTTCCATTTTATAGGGGAGAGACAGGGCGTAAAGCATAGAAGCAGAGGCTGGTAAAAGGTGCACTGTTTGTCTATTTCTGGGACCTCCATTTAATAATAATAATAATAATAATAATAATAATAATAATAATAATCGTTATTTATATAGCGCCAAATTATTCCACAGCACTTTACTATGTAGATGGTATAAGTACAGACAAAAGGACAGAATTGCACAATGAGAGCTAATTACAGATGAGACACAGGTGTGAGGCCCTGCTCGCAAGAGCTTACAATCTATGAGGGTGCCTGTGGAAACAAAAGGGAGAAGTTGATAATTTTACAATGGCCAGCACTTGTTTCATAAATATTGAGGTGGTTTCAAATAAAATAAAATTGGGTGAACCTGCCACAGGACTAGTACATCTATACTACAGGATAAGTGCCTGTGATTGCCCTAGTGTAGGGAGTGACAGAATGTGAGTGGTAGAAGGTGTGGGTTCAGCAATTTAGGAGGTTTTGAGTAGGCCGTGACTAAGAAGATGTATTATCAGGACACTCTTAAAACTGCGAAGGCTGGGATTGTGCCTGATAGTACGTGGTAGGATGGTTCCAGAGAATGGGTGCGCACCATCAAAACTTGAAGCAGGCATGGGGATGTTCGGATTGTGGTCTGTAGTTTGTGTCGTAAGCTGAGCGGAGCGAGAGACGGCAGGGTAGCAAACAGAGATGAGGGAGGAGATGTAGGGGTGCAACGCTGTGGAGAGCTTTATGGTGTGGAAAGTGTTAGTTTATGCTGTATTTCTGTAATGGATGGGCAAAACACATGCAGTGACTGACACAGGGTAGAGGCTTCAGTATAGCGGCTGGAGAGAAAGACTTGCACTCTGGCTCTTTTTTACCTGCATTCAGGACAGTTTGTAGAGGGGGAGTTTGTAGAGTGGGAGACGATAAGCGGGATTGCTCGTAATCAAGACGAGAAGAATAGAACGACAATGAGGGTTTGAGTTGTTTCGATATTGAGAAAAGGACGGATTCTGGAGATGTTCTTGAAGTGCAGGTGACAGGAGCGGGCAAGGGATTGGATATAGGGGATGAAGGGACGATCAGAGTCTAGATAACCCCAAGACTGTGGGCCTGCTGCTAGATGTTCTGGTGGTGCCACACCACTGAGAGAGAAATAGAAGATGGGGGAAAAAAAACAAGAAGTCTGTTTTAGTGAGGTTTAGTTGGAGATAGAGAGAGGACTTGATGTCAAAAACAGCGGACAGACAAGTCAATGGTGGTTTTGTAGCAGGTGGGAGTGAAGGTCTCGGGAAGCAGTGTATAATTGGGTGGTCATTCAGCATAGTGATGATATGGAAGCCAAATCTTAATGAGTGTTGGCCAATGGTGGGCTGTATAGATTGGAAGGAGAAGTGGACCCATGAATTGACCCTGAGGGACCCCAAACAGCAAGAGGGAGTGGAGAGAAGTAAAAAAATCTGCAATGGAGGAAATGAAGAAGCGGTCAGAGAGGTAGGAAGAGAACAAGAGAGGAGCGGTGTCCTGGATACCAATAGCATGGGAGCCTTGCTGAAGGAGAGATGGTGATCAACAGTGTCAAATGCTGCAGAGAGATCCAGCAGAACCAACAACGAGTATTTACCCTGAGATTTAGCATTGTGGAGATTAGCCTTGAGTGGCATTCCAGAAAAAGTTAATGAAGTGGCAATGCAGGCTATTGTGCTGCTATTTTTACTGTAGTTCACTACTGAAGGTAAATTCTATTTAAACAACTCTGAGGCTTTAATGGAGATAGCCATATGTACCCATGTTTGTTTCCTTTTTGAAATGCAGATGGGGAAGAATGGATACCAAGTAGTGGAACTAGCACCTATTAAATACAGGGCTTATGTTTTTAAAAAATTTGCCTAAATATCTCAGATGGCAATAGCGGTTTAGGCTTTATTGCAGTCCTTGGAATTGGTTTAGTCTTAAAGTTTGGCTCTCAAAGCAAAAAAGGTAATACATCCCTATTTTAAACCCAGAACTGTTATACCAAATGCTTTATTGCTTCATTTTATTGTATTGCCATGTTTGTGTTTTAAATGTTTTAAAAACTGTTTAATTTTATTGTTGGGGTCCTTTTTGCCTGTAACCCTTTTCCCTGCAGGGGCAATGGATCTCTGGTTGGCGTGCTGTTTTTCATGTCTTACGGGCAAAAGGAAATGTTCCAAAAAGGTTATTTTGAGTAACCCGTTCTTTGAAATATTGAAAGCTGGTTGTCCAATAACATTCTTCATAGTTATTAATGGTGTGCCGGAAAGGACATTAGAGCAGGAAGGCTTATAAAAAGGCTCTTTTGGGGTGCCATTAGAAGGCCGCAAGTGAACAGAGGCATGACAGTGTATGAGAAGTAGCGCAGTGACAGCCACTGTGCTGCAGTGGTTAGAACAATATCAGGGGCTACTGAAATGTGGGAGTAGCTAGAGAAGAGAGAGATTTCTGGCAGTGAAGTGGGTTTGGGAAACTTGAGGGAGGGAGATGTACCATCTATCCCTGAAGCACACCAACAGATGACTATAACTGTTTGGTTTCCCGGGGGCCGGTGGTTGTGGTAATTTTGGCACATTCACCCCGTGTAACGAGGTTCAAAAAAGAGGGGTATAGGTTTAGAGGGTTCCCTCTACCAGAAACAAGAACAGTGCATATTAACTGCTGAGGTAAATTGCTGAAAGGAATCATGACTTGTCAATCATGTGGAAAAGTGGTTTCTGGTCATAAAGGAGTTGCATTAAACAGACTGTAAACTGTTGATTGCTGGACCAGGTCAGAGCCTACAGCCTGCTTAGCTGAATCCTTTATTTTAGAGCCTAAATGATAGCAGAACCCACAACCTTGCCATTGATCATGAAGTTAATAAGAAACTGCAATGAAATGTTTTGTATGTTAAAAATTTTAAAGAGTCTGGGATATAATTGCTATCTGATCACCAGACACCTGAGGACCTTCCATTAGGGGCAGTGGTAGACATAGGCAAAGTCTAAATTGGCTTTTAAAAGTCCAATGTGGAAAAAAATACAGCAAAATAAACAGTAACAACGATAAACACAAATGTATTTAAAAGAAAATAAATGCCTGCCCATCTAGGTTAAAAATCATAACAAGGTACTCTCATATAAATTCCAATGGATCAAACAAAGCAGTGTTTTCCTTATATCAGACTCAAAACCAGCTTTGTGTGAGTTCGACTCAGGCCGCAGACTGCACTAACTGCAGAATCTACACAGTCTACTACGGAGCCCAGCAGCTTACACATGAGTAATGCGGGTCAAGGAAAAAACCCTGAATGATATGTATACGCACTGATTTTCCAGAATGGAATATCACACTTGTAAGTGCAATGTGACCTTCCATCAGTGCCGGACTGGGACCTAAAGGCAGCTCTGGCACCAGCCCCACCAGTCCACATACCATATCCGCCTACAAGTTTTGCTTTGGTCACACACCTCGCCACTCAGGGACAGGTGTGCAGTGATTTTTACAATTAGGACAAGTGTATGTTGCCACTATACAAGCGCCACTATGACCTACAATACCACCATGTAGTGACCACATAGTGGTCAAATCACTGGCAATCACAGATCATCAGTGGTCTGATCACCACCACTTGAATTTATCACTGATCCAACAAAGAGGCAAAATAGCCAGTGACATACAGGGACACACAAGAGATGTCTTCTCTGTTGGGAGTCGCTTTTTTTCCCTTTTCTTCTCCATCTGGTGCACACCACCATGACAACTTCTCCCAGTCATGACTTTTCCCCACAGAAATTACTACACAAACATCTTAGACTCCTCACTTTTTTCAAGCAACTCTTTACTTCCCAACCAAAGCACCCCAAATGGTTATAATGACCCCTTTGCCCCCATAACAGTGTGGCCCCCTAGTGATAGGTGACGGGATATTACTGTAACTTACTGTTCACTGCCGGCCAGACCCTATCAGATCAGGGTGCCCTGGCCCACTACGTGGTCTAGCAGACCTTAGGCTCCAGACCTACCAGGCATCAACAGTGAGCTCTGTCATTTATATGATTATGTGATGTCATCACGCAGCCTACACCGGGATTCACTTGGAGAGGCCGGCTTGCAGCTTATCGTGGAAACATGAATACTTTTTTTTCTTTCTAACTACATACCTACCTAGCTGGGGCCCGCCTACTTAGTTGCGGCCTGCATTAGGTAGGACCTACCTGGATCTTATCTATTTACTTAACTGGGGTCTAATTGCAGTCTACCTACCTGGGGCCCATACACCTACCTAACTGGGGCCTACCTACCTGTGGCATTCCTACCAACCTCCCTGGGGCCTACTACCACCTGCCTACCTATCTGGGACCTACCTACCTAGGGCCTGTATACCTACTTACATAGGGCCTACCTACTGCTTAACTATCTACCTACCCAACTTGGGCCTACCTACTTAACTAATTTCTACCTATCTCGGACCTACCTTACTAACTGGGGCCTATTTACCTGAATCCTACCTACCTTCCTAAATTACTTTCCTGGGGCCTATCTACCTACCTAACTGGGGCCTGCCTGCCACCCTTACTAAGACCTACCAACCTATCTATCAGGGAACTACTTAGCTGGGACCTGTCTACCTACCTACCTGAGGCCTACCTACCTAGGACCTACTTACCTAACTGAGGCGTGTCTACCTGGGGCCTATCTTCCTATCTAGGGTCTACCAATCCCCTACCTGGGGCCTATATAACTACATAACTTGGGTCTACCACCTACCTAACTGGGGCCTACCTACTTACCTGGGGCCTATCTACCTAACTGCAGTATACCTACCTGGACCTGATGCCACCACCCTTCCTGAGGTCTACCAACCTACCTATCTGGGAATTAACTACCTGGGGCCTACCTACCTATCTACTTGGGGTCTATCTACCTACCTAATTTGGGCATACCTACCACCTACCTAACTGATGCTTTCCTACCTGAGACATACTTACCTAACTGGGGCCTGCCTACCTGGGCCCTATCTACCTACCTACCTAGGGCCTACCAATTGCCTACCTAGGGCCTATTTATCTACCTAACGTGGGTCTTTCACCTACCTAACTGGGACCTACTTACTTGGGAACCATTGACTTACCAGGGGCCTATCTACCTACTTAACTGGGGAATACCTACCAGGGCCTGCCTACCACCCTTCCTGAGGCCTGCCAACCTACCTACCTGGTGACTATTTACCTTCCTGGGGCCTTCCTACCTACCAACCTATCTATCTTGGGCCTACCTACTACCTACCTGGGGCCTTTCTACCTACCTAACTTGGGCCTATCACCAACCTACCTAACTGGGGTCTTTCAACTTGGGACATACCTACTTTCCTGGGGCCTATCTACCTACCTAACTGGAGCCTACCTACCACCCTTACTAAGACCTACCAACCTATCTCTCAAGGAACTACGTTCCTGGGGCCGCTACCTACTAGGACCTATCCCCAAACTGGGGGGTGTCTACCGGGGGGCCTAAAACCTCCTATCTGGGCCTCCCAAATCTCCTCCCTTTGGGCCACTAGACCTAATTTGGGTCTACCCCCTCCCAAAAGGGCCCAAACTCTTACCTGGGCCCACCCATTACCAAACCCTGCAGTTAAAACCCCTATTTTAACCTGTGCTAACCCCTTTCCTAGTCCCACCAACCACCTACCTTATGGCCAACTACCCCACCGGGGGGCCTCCAGCCTACTTAGGGCCTACTATCTAATCCTTGCCTACCCATCTATCTGGCAGTATGATTCTGAGGGGTATAGGCCATAGTACCAATGGGATAGTCATCTATTCCTCCCCACCCCCTAGGAGACTATGCCTCTAAACTAAGGTCTGTGCCCACTCTCCCACACATGGGGAGTTTGTACAGAGGTGAGAGACAGTGAGGGAGGTACTAGAAAAGTGAAGATTGTAGGATATTTTTGTTCAAATTTCCTGGGAAAAAAGTGGGGCCCAGAAGAGTTATAAAGGCGTCTGTAGATGCAGAAGATTAGGGAAAATGAACGCTATCAAAAAAGGGTTTCCCTGGGTATTTTATGTAACTGCCGAAAATCACTTTATCCCTGGAGAGCCGTGTACACTGGTGTCTCCACTATTGGTCTTTATGGCTGAATACAAGTTGCAGAGTCTTTACACTGGTGTCAAACCATTTTGGGGTCCTATATGGCGGTTTTTTGGTTTTGTATACTGATCTTTTTTTCAGTAATATATGGGTATGGGTATTATTCAGTCACTATGTGGGGAAATTTGTGGTATTTTTCTGGCGGTATAATTGGGGTCATTTGTAGTAGGTTTTTGTATTTTGGGTCTTGGTATAGGGGATTTTTTGGTAGCAGATTAAAGGTGATTTATCAGGGTATTTGTTCTTGTAAAATTTTAACTGCTGACTATTTTTAAGGGTCCCTGGTAAATGTTTGTGGTTGGGGGAGAGGATGAAATGGGGACCCAATCTAAAAGTTTGTTATGGTGTCCAGCCTTCTCTAGTTGCACCTCTGCTTACCCTAGTACTTACACCTTTTTCATGAGCTCACATTCCCTTGGTGCCAGTTACTAGATATGCCCTGCCCTAGAGTATAGGTACAAGTTTCAAAATAGTCTTTTTAAACTCAAAAGTATATTCATCATTGTTAGTGCTTTGCATTCGAGTCATATTCAACCCAATTGCAAGCATTTAGGTTTGGGTCAACCTGAATTTATTTTTTGGATTTGCTAAAAATTGATGCAGGGCCGGTGCCCATGGGCAAACCGGGCATTTGCCCGGGGGGCTGCTGGGGTCCGGGGGCCCCGGGCCCTCTGGATCGCCCCGGGGGGGTGGGTTCCCCCGGAGGCCCCGAGTGTGGCGCAGCCAGGGGCGACGCGGGGCAGTTTGCGACCCGGCCCCTCTGCCCACGGCTGCTGGCCGGGTCCAGACCCAGCCATGCAGCCATCCGGCCGCCGCCGCACTGCGCGGCCCAGGCAGCGGCCGAAGTGAACAGCGGGATCTTCTGATCCTGTCTGTTCGTCCCAGGGGGCTGCGGGGCAATGGCGGATGTGATGATCATCTCGGGTGAGGCGGGCCCGGAGCTATTTTTTTTGTTTTTTTTTTCTAATTATGGGCCCGTCTGCTATAAAACTGGGCCTGCCTGCCCCAGAAAACTGCCCCGCCCGCCTATAAAAAAAAGCCCTGCTGCCCAGAACCTTTGCCCTCCGCCTTAAAATAGCCCTGCCTGCCCAGAACACCCCTGCCTGCCTATAAAAATTCCCGTCTGCCTATAAACTAGCCCTGCCTGCCCGAACATTAGCCCCGCCTGCCCAAAAACCCAGCCCCGCCTGCCCAGAACATTAGCCCTGCCCGCCTAAAAAGCCCCGCCTGCCTAAACATTAGCCCCCGCCTGCCCAGAACATTAGCCCTCCGCCTAAACACTAGCCTGCCCGCTAGAACCGCCCCGCCCGCTAGAACACTAGCCCTGCCCGCCCAGACAATTACCCCGCCCGCTAAACACTAGCCGCCTGCCTATAAAATAGCCCTGCCCGCCTAGAAACTAGCCCTTCCTCCTATAATTACCCTGCCTGCCCAGAAAACTACCCTGCGCCCGAACTTAGCCCACTGAACACTAGCCCTGCCTGCCTATAAAAAGCCCAAAACCGCCTGAACACTACCCGCCTGACTAAAACATGCCCTCCTGCCCAGAACACTAGCCCTGCCTGATAAAACACTGCCCTGCCTGCCTAAAATAGCCCCGCCTGCCCAGAAAAAATAGCCCCCCGCCTGCCTTAAAACATCCTGCTGCCTATAACACTAGCCCGCTGCCTATAACTAGCCGCCTAAAAATAGCCCGCCCGCCCATAACACTAGCCCTGCTGCCTATAAAAAATAGCCCTGCCTGCCCATAACACTACCCTGCCTAAGTAGCCCGCCGCCATAAAAATAGCCTGCCTAAAAAATTGCCCTCTGCCTTTAAAATGGCCCTCCTGCCAAGAAGCCCCACCGCCATAAAAAAAGCCCTGTCTGCCTATAAAAAAAGCCCTGCCCACAAAATACCCCCCCGCCAAGATAGCCCCGCCTGCCTAAACTTGCCCCGCCTGCCTATAAAAACTGGCCCCGCCTGCCTATAACACTAGCCTGCCTAAGTAGCCCGCCCGCCTTAAAAAAAGCCCTGCCAAAAATACCCCCCCTGCCATAAAAAAGGGCCCAGCCCGGGGTTTTTATACCCTGCCTTCCATAAAATAGCCCGCCTGCCTATAAAACTAGCCCCGCCAAAAAAGGCCCTGCCTGCTATAAAAATGCCCCGCTACAAAACTAGCCCGCCCCGCCCAAGAAAACCCTCCTGCTATAACCTAGCCCTCCCGCCTATAAACTAGCCCGCCTGCCATAACACTACCCCGCCTAAAATAGCCTCCTGCCCATAAAACTAGGCCGCCTAAGTTTGCCCTGCCCGCCTTAAAAATGCCCTGCTACAAAACTTCCCCCCGCCCAAATAGCCCTGCCTGCCTATAAAACTTGCCCCTGCCCGCCCATAAAACTGGCATGCCTCCTATAAGTGGCCGGGGCCCCCCTATAAAAATGGCCCGTTCCCTAAAAAACTACCCCGCTGCCTAAAAAACTGGCCCTCCTTTCCTATAAAATGGCTCTGCCTGCTTATGGCCCTGTCTGCCTATAAGTGGGCCCACCTGCTTAAGAGGCCCCGCCGCCTAAATGGCCTGCCTAAGAAGTCCCCGCCCCCTAAGAATGGACCTGCCTCCCTATAGAATGGCCCTGCCTCCCATAAAAAGGCCGCCTGCCTAATTACTGGCCTTGCCCGCCTATAAATGGCCATGCCTGTTTGCCCAATTTTGGCCTGTTTGGGTAAAAACTGAGGGGAGCCCCAGCTACAAAAGGGTGTTCTTGGGGGAGCCCCAGTTACCTGGCTAGTTTGGGGGCGCCTTACTGGTAATTTCTGGGGGAGCCCTATTACCCTTTGGAGGTCTATATTTTTTAATCACCTAATAGGGGGGCTTTTAACACCTACCTAAAGGGGGGTCTACCCCATTTACATCATTAAAATGATTTTTTTAATTTCTCATTTTTAGGGGCTACCATACGTTTGGGTACAATTTCTGTGTAGGGCATTATTACTATTTGGGCTCTTGGATGGGGGTTTGTACATATTTGGGGGTTGATAGGAAAAGGTGGAAAAAGAGAGGAGTCTAAGATGTATTTGTGGTAAATTTACAGGACAAAATATGCCCGGGGAAAAGAGACATTGCATGCTGTACCGGACAAAAGAAAGAAGTGGAAGGAAACTCATCGGGGAAAACATCAGGGGGGTTTGGGCCAGATGGGAAAAAAGGGGAAAGAAAACTCCCATCAGAGATGATGTCTCCTGTGGTCCTGCTGCAGGGGGCTTTTTTCTTCTGGTTGAGTCAGTGCTGTATTCATGTGATAGTGAACTGACTACTTGTGATCTGATTGGTGGTGTTGTAGGTTATATTAGTGCTTGTATAGAGGCAGTGTAGGCTTGTCCCAGATTGTAAAAACAAGCGCCACCTGATTGTGATGAGGGGTTTCTCTGCCCCCCCTGTTTCTTTCTTGCTTTGTTTATGGGGCTCTCACACGGAGCGGTTTTGGGCATTTTTTGATGCATTTTTTTGTGCAGAAAAAGTACGCATTAACTGCTCTGCCTTTTGCACAAAAAAAGCACAAAAAAACATAAAAAAAAAGCAACCCAAAAAAGTTCCATTGAAAGCAGCTTTTCAGTGTAGTTTATTTTAGAAATGGCGAAAGGGGAAAAAGGGGATTTTTTAGGGTATTGTTGTGGGCTGCTGGGGGGGTTTGTGCCCGGGCGATTTTTTTTTCCCTCCCCGGCCTGTTGACAGTAAAAGTAAGAGATAGAGTTAGGATTAGTGATGCTTAAGAGGTTTTGGGGAGTTAACTTACCAGTCTGGCAACGCAATGCTCCTGTTGCAGGCCCAACTTCTGGCCCAATGTTATGGTAACTGGAAATGATCTTTAACATTGCTGTATGTTTCACTTGCATTTACTATAGTGTTGGAGCTAGGTGTGGTGATGGCACAATAGGGTCACCGGGGGTGGTAAATTTACCCCCTTAAACAATCTAAAACCTTACTTTAATTTAGGGTATGTTTATGGCTAAGGATAGCGATAGGGTTCAAGAAAAAATGTGAGTCTAGGATGTCCTAAACCCAAATTTTTACACAAGTTTGGTCAAACCTGTATCTAACTGAACAGGACGCCATTCAAGTAGTGCCATTTTTTGATAAAAAGCCCTCCGCATCATACTTAACTGCTGTTGAACCTCAAATATGTCAATACATCGAACAGTGCCCAAAATTTAAAATTTCACTGCCTTTTTTAAAGTGGGTAAAAAAAAAGCAAATTGTTACATTGTCTGCGAAACTGTAAAATTATACATGAAAAAAAAAATTTGAAGGATTTTTTGTAAAGGGGAAAATGTTTTATGAGTGTTATACAGTAAAATAAAACCAGGCAGGCAGTCTTGATTCTTATGGGAATTACTTTATGCTTCTTAAAAGAAAAGTGAAAACTGTTAATTAAAAAATAGCCGGAATATTGAAACGAGCTGCACCTTTTAAAATGCCTCAAAATGGCAAGCTGCAG